>OZ010607.1:73707442-73829942 GCA_963932145.1 Acanthosepion lycidas | reverse complement strand
TCTTCGTTTAATCTCTCTTTTTCTTCTTTCAAACACCCTGCTTCACCTCCTATTTCTTCTTTTTTTTCATTCATTCCTTCTTCCTTCAATCCTTCTTCTTCTTGCATTCCTTCTTCTTCTTTCAATCCTCCTTCTTCTTCTTTCAATCCTCCTCCTTCTTCTTCTTCTTTCAATCCTCCTTCTTCTTTCAATCCTCCTTCTTCTTCTTCTTCTTCTTTCAATCCTCCTTCTTCTAATTCTTCTTTCATTCCTTCTTTTTCTTTCATTCCTTCTTCTTCTTCTTCTTGCATTCCTTCTTCTTCTTTCAATCCTTCTTCTTCTTCTTTCAATCCTCTTTCTTCTTCTTGTTGTTTCATTCCTTCTTCTTTTTTTAATTCTTCCTCTTTTCAATCCTCCTTCTTCTTCTTTCAATCCTCCTCCTTCTTCTTCTTCTTTCAATCCTCCTTCTTCTTTCAATCCTCCTTCTTCTTCTTCTTCTTCTTTCAATCCTCCTTCTTCTAATTCTTCTTTCATTTCTTCTTTTTCTTTCATTCCTTCTTCTTCTTCTTCTTGCATTCCTTCTTCTTCTTTCAATCCTTCTTCTTCTTCTTTCAATCCTCTTTCTTCTTCTTGTTGTTTCATTCCTTCTTCTTTTTTTAATTCTTCCTCTTTTCAATCCTCCTTCTTCTTCTTTCAATCCTCCTTCTTCTTCTTCTTTCAATCCTCCTCCTCCTTCTTCTTCTTCTTCTTCTTCTTTCAATCCTCCTTCTTTCAATCCTCCGTCTTCTAATTCTTCTTTCATTCTTTCTTTTTCTTTCATTCCTTCTTCTTCTTCTTTCAATCCTCCTCCTTCTTCTTTCAATCCTCCTTCTTCTTCTTCTTTTATTCCATCTTCTTCTTTCATTCCTTCTTCTTTCAATCCTTCTTCTTACAATCCTCCTTTTCTTCTTCTTCTTCTTTCAATCCTCTTTCTTCTTCTTCTTTCATTTCTTCTTCTTCTTCTTCTTCTTTCAATCCTTCTTCTTTCAATCCTTCTTCTTACAATCCTCCTTTTCTTCTTCTTCTTCTTTCAATCCTCCTTCTTCTTCTTCTTCTTTCAATCCTTCTTCTTCTTTCAATCCTCCTTCTACTTCTTCTTCTTTCATTCCTTCTTCTTCTTTTATTCCTTCTTCTTTCAATCCTTCTTCTTTCAATTCTCCTTTTCTTCTTCTTCTTTCATTCCTTCTTCTTCTTCTTCTTTCAATTCTCCTTCTTCTTCTTCTTTCATTCCTTCTTCTTCTTCTTCTTTCAATCCTCCTTCTTTTTCTTCTTTCAACCCTCCTTCTTCTTCTTCTTCTTCTTTCATTCCTTCTTCATCTTTTAATCCTTCTTCTTCTTCTTCTTCTTCTTCTTGCATTCCTTCTTCCTCTTTCAATTCTTTTTTCTTCTTCTTCTTTTAATCCTCTTTCTTCTTCTTCTTTCATTTCTTGTTCTTCGTCTTTCATTCCTTCTTCTTCTGTCATTCCTTCTTCTTTCAATGCTTCTTCGTCTTTCAATCCTCCTTTTCTTCTTCTTCTTCTTTCAATTCTCCTTCTTCTTCTTTCATTCCTTCTCCTTCTTCTTCTTTCAATCCTCCTTCTTCTTCTTCTTATTTCAATCCTCCTCCTTCTTCTTCTTCTTCTTGCATTCCCTCTTCTTCTTTCAATCCTTTTCTTCTTCTTCTTCTTTCAATCCTCCTTCTTCTTCTTCTTTCATTTCTTTTTCTTCTTTCATTCCTTCTTCGTCTTTCAATTCTCCTTCTTTTTCTTCTTCTTTCATTCCTTTTTCTTTCTATCCTTCTTCTTCTTCTTTCATTCCTTCTTCTTCTTCTTCTTCTTTCATTCCTTCTTCGTTTTCTTCTTCTATTCTCTCTCCTTCTTTTTAAACATAGTTCTTCTTCATTTTTTCAAATATTTCTTCTTTTTCTTCTTTTTCCTCTTCTTCTCCTTCTTATTTTTAAATATTTTCTCCATCTTTTTTCATGTTTCTTCTTTATTTTTAATCTTTCTTCTTCTTCTTCTTTTTAAACCTGTTTCATCTTCATCTTTTTTAATCCTTCTACTTCCTTTTCTTCTACTTTTTCTTCTTTTTCTTCTTCATCTAATTATGTTTCTTCTCGATTTTCTTCTTCTAATCAGTCCTATCCTCTTCCGACAATGTAAAAAATATACAAATGTCTAAAGCACATTGTATATCCTGACATGAATTTGACAATCTACCCTGAATTCAACTGGCACTGTCCAAACCTTCCTTGGTAACCCTTCGTGTAATTCGGATAATAAAGTATACACACATATCATAAATACATACATATTTGTGTGTGCATATAGATACACACACCCACAGATAGATAGATAGATAGATAGATAGATAGATAGATAGATAGATAGATAGATAAAAACAGACTGAGATAGATAGATAGATAGATAGATAGATAGATAGATAGATAGATAGATAGATAAAAACAGACTGAGATAGATAGATAGATAGATAGATAGATAGATATCGAGTATTTAGGCAGCAATTCTTCATTTATGCATGTTTCATGAAAAACGACAGACAAGGCACTACGATTAAGCTTTTTATTTAATTTTTCTTGTTTTGGCACAAGTGCTACCTTTTTTTGAACACAGAGTGTGTAGAAATGTCAAAATAGTCTATAATTACGAGCGCTTTCGGCTATACATCTAGCCATTATCATTTTCCGTTTAATTGAGTGTGTGCTTTATGTGTATGTTTTTAGTATTATAGAGATGTTTTATTTTCCGAACACAGTTAGCACATTGTGGCCGTGTTCGTAGTTAATATTATTAAATGTTGGCTTTTTCTTTTTTATTATTAAGGCTTCCATTATTTTTAATCTTTTTATTTTTACAAGTAGATGAGATTATTATGTTTTCTACTAGTATGTTCCGAAAGGAATCTTTTAACTTAGAAATATAATAAAGAAATACACGACCCCAATTGACACGAATAAAAAAATCAAATTAATTATCTATTATAAAAAATTTAAGACAGCATACCTTATCCTCAAAAATAACAACACACCAGAAAAATGAAAATTACAACGAACATTATCTATGAATTCAAATGGCTCTTAAGGAACTGTGTTCCTGAGAAAACCGAATTCATAAATAATTACATCGGTCACACAACTACATGCTCATCCCGACGGCTTACTTTACACCTATCTGACCATAGCTCTATTAGAACCCATTTAATCAAACATAAAACTTGCCAGGCTTCAGTCGAAACATATTAGTAGAAAACGCAAACATAATAACCTCTTCCAAATAAAAGATTTTTGGGTATTTTAATCATTAGCATATATAATATAAATAAAAGCAAATATTAAAATTATTTTTCATTAATAACTAAGTATTATCTTGCTATGAAAGATGAATTCAATTTGACAGCGAGAGCGTTGATAAAATAGTTTGTGCCCACAGCGGACTTTAATTGAAAAAAAGATTGGAAAACACTTGTCTGGAGTGACACCATGTACTTAACGAATATTGGAAAACGAGGTCACACAAAAAATGTGATTTATTTATTTTATGATGTACTTTAAGATAGCTTCTCCTGTTGTAACTAAAATTTAAATTATGTGTGCTGTTTCAATGCATTTACACAGCTTCTTACGAAAGAAAGAAACTATCTTCAAATTTTAAAACCAGGAGATCGAAGATTTCTTCTAAGGATCATGGAACCTAGAGTAAGAGCCTTAGCCAGTAAGCACCAAAGTCAACCATAGCATTGAAAACA
Organism: Acanthosepion lycidas; assembly: GCA_963932145.1. Classification (NCBI taxonomy): domain Eukaryota; kingdom Metazoa; phylum Mollusca; class Cephalopoda; order Sepiida; family Sepiidae; genus Acanthosepion; species Acanthosepion lycidas. Next base: position 73,826,180 of record OZ010607.1, on the reverse strand, counting down.
TTGAGATAAGCTATCAAATGAACCTAGAGTAAGAGCTTGAGCCAGTAAGCACCAAAGTCAACCATCGCATTGAAAACATTGAGGTAAGCTATCAAATGAAGCTAGAATAAGAGCCTTATCCAGTAACCACCAAAGTCAACCATCGCATTGAAAACATTGAGATAAGCTATCAAATGAAGCTAGAATAAGAGCCTTAGCCAGTAAGCACCAAAGTCAACCATCGCATTGAAAACATTGAGATAAGCTATCAAATGAAGCTAGAATAAGAGCCTTAGCCAGTAAGCACCAAAGTCAACCATCGCATTGAAAACATTGAGATAAGCTATCAAATGAAGCTAGAATAAGAGCCTTAGCCAGTAAGCACCAAAGTCAACCATCGCATTGAAAACATTGAGATAAGCTATCAAATGAAGCTAGAATAAGAGCCTTAGCCAGTAAGCACCAAAGTCAACCATCGCATTGAAAACATTGAGATAAGCTATCAAATGAAGCTAGAATAAGAGCCTTAGCCAGTAAGCACCAAAGTCAACCATCGCATTGAAAACATTGAGATAAGCTATCAAATGAAGCTAGAATAAGAGCCTTAGCCAGTAAGCACCAAAGTCAACCATCGCATTGAAAACATTGAGATAAGCTATCAAATGAAGCTAGAATAAGAGCCTTAGCCAGTAAGCACCAAAGTCAACCATCGCATTGAAAACATTGAGATAAGCTATCAAATGAAGCTAGAATAAGAGCCTTAGCCAGTAAGCACCAAAGTCAACCATCGCATTGAAAACATTGAGATAAGCTATCAAATGAAGCTAGAATAAGAGCCTTAGCCAGTAAGCACCAAAGTCAACCATCGCATTGAAAACATTGAGATAAGCTATCAAATGAAGCTAGAATAAGAGCCTTAGCCAGTAAGCACCAAAGTCAACCATCGCATAGAAAACATTGGGATAAGATGAATTCACTATAATATTCGAAATTTAATTTGACGGAGGGGGGTGTTGACAAAAAAGTTTTGCCCAAAGTGGTTGCTGGTTAAAAAAATATTGTTTGGTAACACTTGGTTAGACGAAAGAATAAGGAGGAAGAAAACAGTTTTATATTTCATACCATATTCTTCTTAAACATTCGGGCGGAACGAAAGTTAAAAAAACCTTTTGGCGTAAGCAAATATAGTGACGCACAAATACTGTATGCTTAAACTTGCCTCTCTCAGCCAGCCTTTCGTCCCGTTCGCTAACACTTGAGCCAGAATACTCCCTCTTTTACACACTCTATGTTATTTGCAGCTGCACAATTTCCGTTTTTCTTTGAAAAGTATAACTCCCATGAAAGCCCCGCCACTTTTCAGACAATAGACACGCAATCTGATTTTTGTCCATTAAAAGCTGGTGGAAATCACAAAGCAAGCAAAGGCTTCTTTCTAAATTCTCGCAAACTTTCTTTCGTCACGAATCCAGAAGCGGAAAATTCTGAACAACAAAATGTCACCTTCCCGGAAGTGAGGCTTTTTAGGCAATACTTCCGGTCTTTTTTTATTACTATTATTAGTTTGCCCTGTGTCTGATTTTTGTTTCATCTTTTTTTAATGTGTGATTTGTACGGGTGGATTTGTTAGCTGTTCCAATAGAGGAAAGGAGGAAGAACGGACATGTTGGCTCTTTTTGTAGAGTTTTTTTAAAAAAAAAAAAAGTATTTCAAGAGATGAAGTAATATCTGGCATAAAACCACGAAAAAAAAGAAAGAAAGAAAAAATGGATCCAGGAAAGATTAAAGAGAGTGAAAAGAAAGAAAGAAAGAAAGAAAGAAAGAAAGAAAAGATCCATGAAAAATAAAAGAGAGTGAGAAGAAAGAAAGAAACAAAGAAACAAAGAAACAAACAAAGAATGGATCCATGGAGGATTAATCGGTGTGAGAGGGAAGAAAGAAAGAAAGAAAGAAAGAAAGAAAGAAAGAAAGAAAGAAAGAAAAGGAAAGAGAAGAAAGAAAGAATGGATCCATGAACGATTAATCAGGGTGAAAGAAACAAAGAAAAGCAGGAAAGAAAGAATGTATGAATGAATGAATGAATGGATTGATGAAGGAATAATGAAGCTGAGAAGAAAGAAAGAAAGAAAGAAAGAAAGAAAAGGAAAGAGAAGAAAGAATTGATTCATGAAAGATCAAAGAAAGAAAGAAAGAAAGAAAGGAAAGATCAATGAAAAATTAAACAGAGTGAGAAGAACGAAAGAAAGAGTGAGGGAATTTTAAGAAAGAAAGAAAGAAAGAAAGAACGAATGGATCCACGAAGGATTAATCGGTGTGAGACGAAAGAAAGGAAGAAAAAAAGAAAGAAAGAATTAAAGAAAGAAAGAAAGAAAGAAAAATGGATCCACGAAGGATTAATTGGTGTGAGAAGAAAGAAAGAAAGCAAGAAGGAAAGAAAGTAAAGATCCATGAAAAATTAAACAGAGTGAGAAGAAAGAAAGAAAGAATGAACGAGTGATGGAATGTTAAGAAAGAAAGAAAAGGAAAGAGAAGAAAGAAAGAATAGATCCATGAACGATTAATCAGGGTGAAAGAAATAAAGAAAAGCAGGAAAGAAAGAAAGATTGAATGAATGAATGGATTGATGAAGGAATAATGAAGCAGAGAAAAAAGAAAGAAAGAAAGAAAGAAAGAAAAAAAGAATGGATCCACGAAGGATAAATCGATGTGAAAAGAAAGAAAGAAAGAAAGAAAGAAAGAAAGAAAGAAAAGATCCATGAAAAATTAGTCAGAGTGAGAAGAAAGAAAGAAAGAAAGAAAGAAACAAAGAAACAAAGAAAAGAATGGATCCATAGAGGATTAATCGGTGTGAGAAAAAAGAAAGAAAGAAAGAAAGAAAGAAAGAAAGAAAGAAAGAAAGAAAAGATCCATGAAAAATGAAACAGAGTGAGAAGAAAGAAAGAAAGAAAGAAAGAAAAAAGAAAGAAAGAAAGAAAGAAAAAATGAACGAGTGAGGGAATGTTAAGAAAGAAAGAAAGAAAGAAAGAAAGAAAAAATAAACGAGTGAGGGAATGTTAAGAAAGAAAGAAAGAAAGAAAGAAAGAAAGAAAGAAAGAAAGAAAGAAAGAAAGAAAAGAAAGAGAAGAAAGAAAAAATGGATCCATGAACGATTAATCAGGGTGAAAGAAACAAAGAAAACCATGAAAGAAAGAATGTATGAATGAATGAATAAATGGATTGATGAAGGAATAATGAAGCTGAGAAGAAAGAAAGAAAGAAAGAGAGAGAGAGAGGGAGAAAATATTAAATATATCAGATTCACTTGAAGATATTGTCTGCTGTGGTGACTGCAAATTTATTTAACCTGAGCTGTTTATTTTATATTATAGAGTTAGGCTGTACCAAAACATTTGGAAAATCAAAAGTACACAAAAATGCAGTCCCTTTAGTTAAAGTACCCTAAAAGCTATTCCAGTGCATAAAATACTCCCATAGGTACACCAATAGTTCGAAAAGTACACCAAAAAGTATTCCAATCCATAACGTACCCCAAAAGGTACTCTAGTCATTAAAGCACTCCAATAAGTACTTCAGTCCTTAAAGTATACCAAAAGTATTCCAATCTTTAAGGTACCCCAAAAGGTACTCCAGTCCTTAAAGTAGTCCAAGGATTTGTATGATCTCACACCAGGTTTAAATAAATATAAGGATGATGCAAAAATAAAATAAATTTTCACAGCTATAGCACATTTCTCTCATCCTTTAACATCAATACACGGAAGGTTATTCGTGAGTATGAACGGATTTTGTTAAAAATTATCAGACTAAGTCTGTAATTTATTCAGTCAGACATGACTAGAAGAGAATTTGCTATATATATATATATATATATATATATATATATATATATATATATATAAAAAGTGATAGAAATTAGGAGGATTTGAGATAGTTATAATGAAGTAATTCATCGAGTCTAGAAGAAACCTCAAAAGAATGCAGAAAGCACTGGACGGCCGTTTCGTCCTATATTTGGGACTCATCAGTAGTGCGCATCAACTACCGAGAATTGAAACCCGAACTGTTACGTTATCAGGCAAGCGTCATGTTCCAACGGGCCTCGGTGACGAATAGCTACACTGTCGGCTCTGGGTATTGATCTCAATATCAAATTTTATATTTACCTGATATTGGCCACTTAAACTTAAAGCTATATTATATCATTTTAATCACATATTTTTAGCGTATACATTTTCTTTTTTCTTTTCTTTTTAAGCATTACGCATCGAGCAAGGCGTGAAGCCACTAGGATGCAGGGGGTTGCAGAAGATTTCGAGCGAGAGCAGATAGGAGTGATAGAAGAAAGGATGAGGAGAAGGGTAGTGGATAGATCAAGGTAACTGGAGATGTCGATTGACATTACACTTGAATAGTTGGGGATTATAGTTTACAGAGAAACAGTAATTGGAAAGGGTGTTCCACAAGCGAGAGGTTCGAGGTATGAAGCTATTGGAGAAGAAGAGACGGCTATATTTAAAAGTTTCTACAGTGTAAGGGTGGGAGCGGGATACCAGCCTCGTAGGTCGCTTGAATTCATGGAGTCTGGGAACCAGTGAAAGCAGCTCAGCGGAGCAATTACCATGAAAGTATTTGTAGAAAAGACTGCGCGTCTGTGAGATTGTGACTGCAGACGAGACGCCAGATCAGGGCCAATTACATTACATATCCGTCTCTGGATCTTGTCAAGAACTCCGAGGTAAACAGAAGGTGCCCCAGACCATATATGACAGCAATACTCTATGCAAGGGCGAATGGTTCTTTTGTATATTTGATGTATCGATTCCGGGGAGAAAAATTTCCTTGCGCAGCACAGAGAGCCAAATTTCCTCGCGGTGGAAGAAGCAATTGACTCAATGTATTTGTTCTATCTCAGGTCAGCAGTCAACGTGAGACCGAGCAGACGCAAGGCGATGCTCTCAAGAAATTGACTATCAGACATTCTAATGGGCGGCAGGGAAGGATCTCTATGGTGGTTAATGGAGAGTAGTTTAGTTTTTGAGGCGTTAAAGTTGACCATCCAATTCTTGCCCCAGTTAACAACCGATTGGAGGTCCATTTCAAGACGAGCGGCCAGGTTAGTTTTGTCACCGACACTAGATTTGTTTTTGAGGTAGGAGTAAATAGTAGTGTCGTCCGCGTAGATGCCAACTTGGGAATCTATGGCGTCATGAAGGTCGTTGATGAAAATAAGGAAAAGAGTGGGGCCAAGGATGGAGCCTTGGGGAACACCTGCATTCGTGGGATAGGAACTGGATGAGAAACCGTTGAGAACGACCTTCAATTCACGGTTTGATAGCAATGATTGTATTAAGTCAAACAGTCGACCTATAATACCATAACCCTGGAGCTTACGAAGAAGGCCGGCATATATATTATAGCAAAATTAATACCATCGCATAAATACTAGTAAGTTTTACAAATTGAAATTTTACCATTTACATATGCGCAATCGCCAAAAACAAGCAAATAACCGTCTTTGAAATAATAACAAAACAGCCTTATAAAATAAAAAATAATAGCAATTTTACCTATCAGAGTCTTACACAGACTCCATCATATGTATATACGTGCGTGCGAGAAAATATTATTCAGTGAACAAAATTGAAAAACGGTCTGAGCGTTTACAGCGAGACAAACAAAAAATATTCGCTACACAATCCGACATTGAATACAGCGACCAAATGCGTATGTATGTACACAATAGACACATAGATGCGCATAAATGCCCAGTCCGACACTGTTCATATATGTTTATGTATGTGTGAGCTCCAGTGAGTGAGGGTGCGTGTGTATGTGTCTGCGTACTTCAATGAGTGTACGTGCGTGTATGTATGTTTGCGTAAATGCGAGTGGCCTTCCGACGACAATTTTCCTCCGCCTTCCATGAAAAACACTGATATACGCAACCATATATAAATCCAAAATGAAAAAAAATATAATCAGTTTGTCTGACGATCGCAAATACCGTGAAACCCAGGGTCACAAACTCGCATCAATCCAACTAAAGAGGTATATATATATATATATATATATATATATATATATATATATATATATATATAAGCAAATATATGGATATAGATCCGACAGTATGAAGAAAAATATACGGAAAATACAAACAAAAATCCTTATATGCAATTAACATATTGACATATTAACATTAAAACAGCATAATTGCATATAAGGATTTTTGTTTGTTTTTTCTGTATATTTTTCTTCATATATATATATATATATATATATATATATATTAGGTTGGTGCAAAAATAATGACGTACTAATGTCGTTTTTTGACCTATTTTTAACGTCAAAAAACGACATTATTACGTCATTATTCTTGCACCAACCTAATATATATATATATATATATATATATATATATATGTATGTATATATATATATATATATATATATATATATATATATATATATATATATATATCGTGGTACTCGCTTGGAAAAACCTTGGGTATTTCAGACAAACCCATACCCAAGGAAAAATGAGGAATAAAAAAAGCTTGAACTAAGAACATGAAATTGAGGCGAAAAAGATCGTCCAGAATTCAAGCTCAGATTTAAAAGGAAAAAAACCTCCATAACGAGTAAAGTACCTAAGTAAAGTGCTCAATACCTGAAGTAGAGCAAACCTAATATAAACCTAAAGAGCCGGGTAAACCTATCTAGGTTTCGCCTAAACGGATCGTCAGTGTAAAACTGGCCAGTTTTACCATGACGATCCGTTTTGGTCAAACCTAGGTAGGGTTGCCTGGCTCTTTAGGTTTATATATATATATATATATATATATATATATATATATATATATATATATATATATATTAGGTTGGTGCAAAAATAATGACATAATAATGTCGTTTTTTGACGTCAAAAAACGACATTATTACGTCATTATATTTTAACCAACCTAATATTAATTCACACGCTTTTTTAAATTCCCAGAAAAAACTTGATAAGTCCTGGGACGAAACCGGTTGTTTTTATTTTAGCTTTTGCTTGTAAAAATGCCTTATATATATATTGTCTTTTCCTATCTAATATATATATATATATATATATATGTATGTATGTGTATATATATATATATATATATATATATGTATATATATAATTATTTATTTAAAAATATGATTACAACACGCTACATAAGAGTTCTCATATTTATTTTTAAATAAATAATTATATTTATGCTCTACTTTTGTATCGAACACTATTTTTTAAAAATAATAACAAAAATGCTAAAGAACTTTGGATTATTTACCTAACCACTTCTTTCCTATTTTCTATATATTTTCACACACACAAACACACCTATATATATATATATATATATATATATATATATCGAACACCCTGATGCCTAAACGAATTGAAGTCCTTCTTAATGGGTATCTCACTGAAGGTAGCTGTCAGTGGCCGGTCCTACGAGCCCCATGCCATCAACGTAGGTGTCACGCAAGTTTCCCTTCTCGGCCCAGCACTCTTCCTCCACTGTATAAATGATCTGCCTCTGAGTAAACCCCGATAATCTGTGAATATCTATACTGATGGCACAACGATATATAGCTGCGCCTCCAAAATTCTCAATAATCAGAGCTTGGCAGCTGATCTCCCCCCTGGTTTAGCTCTAACAGCTCAGTTGAAAGAAAAACAGGCTGCTCATATTCTATACCTCGAAAGTCAACTAGTAATATTTCGTTATCGCCGAACGGACCCAGAACTGTCACCAATATTCTTGAATGGCTGTTCCCTGAGTGAGCGACTATTGAACCATAAAATCACCCCAAACCTAACGTGGAACTCGTACATACGATCCATCGCTAAGGACGCAGGAAAAATGGTCGGTTCCCTGTATCGATCCAGGCATTCTTTCGCATGGTTTCTGTGAACCACTGCTCTGCGGAACCGACTCCCAAAATGGTTGGTTGGTTGATTTTATTTAGTGACATATCAACACCTCTATGGGTTATTTAATGCCGAAATCTAAATATGTTGGACACTATTTTATGGCTTCAACTAAATATATATTGAACGCGATTGTATGCCTTCAATTACAGATACAAAGTATAGTTAGTCATTTTGATTTAAATATGTATTACTATTATTGGTTAGATGACTTTGCTTGGCAGCATATCAACACCTCTATGGGTTGTTTAATGCTGAAATCTAAATATTTGCTCAAACGAACTACATTCCTTGAGTTCCGCCAGTGAAAATCTTCACGGCTAGAACCTGTCCTGCCACTCACGTAGTAGAAAACCACCCATATTTTCTCTGTTTTCCATCGCTGAGAAGTAAATTCCACTCGAACAACTTCTATCCGAGAACCACTGCTCTGCAGAACCGACTCCCAAGAGGATGTTTCCCCGATCAGTAAAATGTTAATCTCTTCAAGTCTAGGGTTAAATGTTATCTTCCCCACATATCCGCAAAAACTGTGCCTCTTACTCTGTAACACTCTAAGTCGAGTCGCACTCGGGCCTTGTACAAAGTGAACTGTAAAAAAAAAACTTATATTCAATAAACTATGTCACTTTGATATCTAAAAGCGACGACATCGTGTACTTATAATGCTACGGCATCTTATATTCGAAAAAAAATGTCATCTTATACTCAAAAATCTGAATCCCAATGTACTCAAAAACCTAGGCCATTTTGTATTCAAAAGCTACGCCATCTTGCACTCGGAACTCTGCCATTTTTTACTCAAAATGAAACGCCGTCTTGTACTCAAAATGCAACGCCGTCTTATACTCAAAATGCAACACCGTCTTGTACTCAAAAAGCAACGCCGTCTTGTACTCAAAAATCAACGACCTCATGCATTTTGTACGCAAAAAGATAAATCATGTACTCGAAAAGCTACAACATCCTTGATTGAAAATGCTCTGCTTTTTTGTACTCAAAAGTCTATCACACTGTGTTCATTATCTATCTATCTATCTGTCTCGGTCTCTTCATTCTATCTATCTATCTATCTATCTATCTATCTGTTCATATCTATCATGACAGAGAGAAATATTCGAAAAAATATTGTCATCATTGGTCTCAGTTCTCTGTAAATATCCGTAACCATCTACCTTGAGTGGTTCTTGGGCCTTGTACTGAGTGAACAAGAGTAGCACAAAAAATCAAAACAATGTGATTTAAATTGTTTAAAATTTTTAGGATTTTATAGGTAAATAGTTAAGTGAGGGATAGATGGGTCTATGTGTGAGGGCAAGTACAAGACTACAGAACATCTCCTATACGAATGGACATATACGGACATTATACCGAGTGTAACAGTAAAATTGTCCAATGGTTAGATTAAGTTTTGGACCGTTGTATCTTAGAAATGATTAAAGATATCTTACTGGCATTCTCAGAGGTTTTTATAACACGATTTGACTCTATTTTGAACAATAAGAATGTATTTAGATCTAAGTTGAAATGATGGTCACTCCTTCCTGTTGTGACATCCTCGTCAAGTTTTCCTCTCTACTTTTCCCTTTTTTTTTTAACATTCAACATTCTCTTGCAGGATCTTGAATGGACATTAAAGACGGATACCAACGTATGTAGGTTAGTACCATTACTGAAGGTCGGAATAATCTTTTCTTCTCACCATTGCTCAGTTGGGAAGACAGTGGGTGTGACACAAAACGATTTTAACCTGTTCTCTTTCTAGCTGAATAACTCAAAGGGTTTTTCATTGATTCTTACGACAAATGGTGTCAAGATGGCTAAACGTCTTATCTGAAAACCTGGAAAAAAGAAACTCAATTTGTTTAGCGGTTTTTAAAATATTAAACATTTTGTGGAGGTGGGCAATTTTACTATTACACGATTTGGACAATTTTGATGTTACACCCGCTATATGAAGTCTGTACGCGTGACCTGGTTGGCTGTGGTCATTTGAAAGAAGGCGTGTGTCGTTTCATGATGCTGGTACCGGCAAGGGCGTTGCCTCCACCTGAGATGAACGCCGGAAGTTCATATTTGCGGGAAAGACTTTAATGAAGAGGAAGAAAATAAGAAGAAGAAGAAGTTAATGATAATGAAAAGCAAAACCTCATCGAAAGAAGAAAGAATGAACATCGAAAGAAAGAAGAGGGAGGGGGAAAAAGATTTAAAATAAAAACAACGAAAAAACAGAGAACATAAAATTGAGTGGAAAATGAAGTAAAATAAAAAATCATGTAAGGATTTTTTTTTTTTTTTATCAGTTCACCCCAAATAAGGCGATAATGCCACTAAGACGCAAGGGGCTACTGCGAGCGAAAGAAAATGAGAAAACTTTAGAAATACCGGGAGGCTCAATCTTCAACAGACAACAAGGTATAAACTTCTATTCCTGTTCAAAAAACCGGAGAGGAGTGTGAACCGGGCTATAGGTGAATCTATCCTATTAAGGAGAAATAAAACAAAAAATATAAATAAAAAATTTATAAATAAAATATTGTTGCTCATGGCTCTCCAAAACTTCCTTATTCCCGGTCCTTATTTGCCATGCATTTGCACAAGTCCATTAGGTAAGAAGATCGTGGCTCTCCACAACTTCCTTACCTTTGTAACTCTAAGCGATATTTGTCCCCTTGCTATCCCTCACATTACCTGTTCTGCCATCCATTTACACAGCCTCATAAGGTAAGTTGATCGTGGCTCTCCACAACTTCCTATCCTTTGTAGCTCGAAGCGATATTTCCTATTGGGGAGAAATAAAACAAATGTATAAATAAAAAATTTGTAAATAAAATGTTGTTGCTCATGGATCTCCACAACTTCCTTATTCCAGGTCCTTATTCTGCCATCCATTTGCACAAGCTCATTAGGTAGGTTGATCGTGGCTCTCCACAACTTCCTATCTTTTGTATCTCTAAGCGATATTTGAACCCTTACTATAGCTCCCATTCCCTGTTCTGTCATTCGTTTACACAAGCTCATTAGGTCGGTTGATTATGGCTCTCCACAGTTTCCTACCGTTTGTATCTATAAGCGATATTCATCTTCTTACTCGTATTCCCTGTCCTTGTTCTGCCATCAGTTTAGACAAGCCCATAAGGTAATACGATCATGGCTCTCCACAACTTTCTATCATTTGTAGCTCTAAGCAAGGATTGTCTCATTATTATCCTTCCGAAAGTACCCAGCATCTTCGACTTCAGTATATTCTGTGAATTCTCCAAGCCACTTTTCCTCAATATGTATTTAAAAAAATATTGTATAATCAATTCACCCCAAGGAAGGCGATAATGCTATTAAGACACAAGCGATTACTGAGAATGAAAGATAACGAGAAATCTTTCGTGAGGAGAAACGACAATAAAAGAAATGTTTTAAAATTAGAATACATATCTTTGGATACTTGTGAAAACGTGAAACTTCTGTAACTGGAAATCCAAGGCTAAAGATAGAAGAAGTGATAAACTGATACTCCTATTCATAAGACCTGGGAGGAGTGTGAACCGGACAATAAGTGAATATATCTACTCCTATCGAGGAAAACATAAATTTATAAATAAAATTTCAGCGTTCAGGCGGAGAGGTTAGAAGTACATATTTGAAGTCGACTTTATCCCAGAAGTTGAAGTAGACTTTAGAAGGAACCGGAAACCCAATCCTAAACAGGAAACAAGGGATAAACCTCTACTCCTATTAAAAAAAAACTACCTACTCCTACTGAAGGAAGAAAGCAAATAAATAACATTTCAGAGTTTAGGTGGAAACATTAGAAGTATAGAGTTGAAGTAGACTTTAGAAGGAACCGGAAACCCAATCCTAAACAGGAAACAAGGGATAAACCGCTACTCCTATTCAAAAAACCTATCTATTCCTACTGAAGGAAGAAAATAAATAAATAACATTTCAGAGTTTAGGTGCAGACGTTAGAAGTATAGAGTTGAAGTAGACTTTAGAAGGAAGCGGAAACCCAATCCTAAACAGGAAACAAGGGATAAACCTCGACTCCTATTCAAAAAACCTATCTACTTTTACTGAAGGAAGAAAATAAATAAATAACATTTCATCGTGTGGTGCATAGAGCGTCACCATTGTTATTCTGACGTTAACACGATGGTAAAGACAATTAAAAATTCGTCCTCTGCGCAGTGGCTGCGTGCATCACACGCGATTCTCAAACAAATTCCCTAAAACATATAAAAGGAACAATATAAAAAGAACCACTCTCGAATGTTGCCGACAAAGAAAATGCATGAAAAAAGATGTGTTGATGAAACACCGTATTTGCTTTTTTAAGAACGCCGTTCATAAAGACAGAAAATGGGGCACTTTGACGTGGTGTAATGACTAGCCAGCTTGTTTCGCGAGAACAATTGCAACTTCCACATACTTTCGTCCTTTTGCCACACCTAAGCTACGTTTAGAAAATCACCATAACGACTGAAACAGAATCGTGGCGAACAGTGAAGCTTTAAATAATCAGCCACTCTCTCGTGAACTCGGTCAATCGACCCGACACACGAATCAACTCCAGGCCCTAACAACTCTACCCTTCCTCTAAGTTGTTTCCCTTGCGCACAAAGAGTTGTCCGCTCACATCCTCTGTATTAGCAAATCTAATAATTTTATATTAACAATTCTTGACTTTTTTTCCTTTCACCTCATCGGCGTCACTTCATCCGTTTGTTCTCTCGTAGTACCATACTCGTTCTTATAACAAATATTTCTCGGCAACTGACAACTCAGCCATTTTGTGCAATAGCGTGATGCTTCCTCAAGACTGGAATCGCTTAAGCCAGGATTGCTTCACTTATTCTGCGTCTCTCTCGATGACAAACGAAGAACGGAAATGATTAGAGGTTTTTAACAAGCCGTGATCGTAAGAGCTTGGTCTTGGATCTAATCTCAGTTACCGTCGATAAAGAGAAAAGAAAGATTATCTTCAGCAACGCGTGCGACGTTTTATTTCGGGTGTAAAACGTTCTTCAGAATTCGTCAGAACTAAGAAATCGATAAGAGATTGATTTCGATTTGATTGTTATTTAACCTTCAATATTTGCATTTACGGGATTTGGGGAATTAGCACAAAGGTTAATGCTGCAAAAACGGTTTATTTATTCCAATAACTAAACGCTTATGGTACAATAGCTGGCAGTACACACACACAAATACACATACACACATACAATATCTATCGTCTAATAAAATGCACATACACATATAACTATTATACAATCACTGACGTTAAGCAACATCGAGCCTAGTCAGTACCAAGATGGGTAACTGCTTGGGAATACCAGGTGCTGTAAGCTTGGGTGTGCGGGTGGCGTAATGGATAATGGCTCAGAATTGTTAATCGTAGAGCTGAGTTCCAATTTCAGTTTGGTTTGTTATATTCACTTACATGTAAATACCGCTGGAGAAGATATGAATCCATCTTCCCGCTCCCCCAGCTATGGGTTAGTTAGTAAGACTCGTATCACCAAATCCTTATTATCTCCAAAAATGTCTAAAAATATTTTCTGGCTTTAAATAACCGCAGAGTTGGTAAACCATAAAAAAGAATCAATGAAATGCTGATTAGCTACACAGGCATTTCATTTAGATTTATTTACATAAAATGTATAGAAATTACTGTGGCCACAAAGTGAGGAATCAATTTATATATTGATTGTAATATATAATTGATCCCCCATTTTATATCCACATTATAATTTCTTGGAGCCATGTCTTTTAGATTTATTTACATTCTCTGAAATATAAATGTATAGAAACTACCGTGGCCACAAAGTGAGTGATCAGTTTATATATTGATTTTAATATATAATTGATCCCCCATTTCTTCTATCTATGGGTTAATCAGTAAAACTTGTATCACTAAATGATTGTTTTCTGCAAAAAAATTCTTACAATCAAAAATATTTTCTGGCTTTAAATAACACGCAAAGCTGTAAAAAATGAATCAGTCAATGAAATACTGGTTAATTACACAAGCATGTCTTTTAGATTTATTTACATTCACTAGAATATAAATGTATAGAAACTACAGTGGTCATAAAGTGAGGGATCCGTTTATATTATGATTGTAATATAGAATGACCCTCCCACTTTTTATCCACATTATAATTTCTAATTAGGTATAAATCCCCTTCTACTCCTCCTATCTATGGGTTAATTAGTAAAATATGTATCACCAAATCATTATTATCTCCAAAAATATCCATCAATCTAAAAATATTTTCTGGCTTTAAATAGCCTGCAAATGGTTGATAAACCGTAAAAATGCGAATGAAAAACGTTGTAATATTTGTGTCCGTGAAAGCGTTTTGCCGACTGGATACTGTGAGAATTCGTTATCAGAAACTTTACCTTGACAAGTAGATGAGAAAAAGATGGACGGAGAGAGATACGCAAATGTGTAACGGGTTATTTTGTCTTTTTCAGCTTCAGCGAACGACTTTACATCCGCATCCGTGAATTCATCTTTAAATTCGGAAAGCAAGGGTTCACCTTTTCCTCGGGCTTATTTCGCGTGCTCCTTTTCACGGCGATGACTTTCGTAAGCACCATTCGCGTCGGCCGCTGGCCGCTCCATAAATCCTTCTCAACAGTGGACAGCACATAAAATCCCCATTTTCACTGAAAACTCAAAGGAATAATGACTTATATAGCAGACCAAAATTTGAAAGTGATTCTCTTTCCTTGGTTTCGTCTTCGTTAATCAATGTTTGCAAAATGCTGTTCAGTTATCGTCTGTTTCTTAAGAGTCGCTGGAAAATCTTTTCATAATCCTTTATAGGAAATAAAATAAGGAAATACTGTATGCAATGCACAGACACACACACATATAATCAATTATATATATATATATATATATATATATATATATATATATATATATATATAATTATTTATTTAAAATATGATTCCAACACGCTACATAAGAGTTCTCATGTTTCAAAACAAGAGCTGAAACCTTCAATATAATTATTTGAATTAAATTGTATTAAAGTAAGCTCTGTTCCATCTTCAAGCGAAATTTTTTGGGGGAATAACTTATTTCTGAAATTTACGTGTTTTAATAGCAGATTCATTATTGAAATCAAAATTTCCATGGTGACGGCTAGAGCGATTTTTCATATAGAAAGGGGCGCATGGTGTTAATAATTTGTATCAGTAAAGAGTTACATTCATAGGTGTCAAGTCAGGGTAAGGTTGGGGTGTCTAAATTTAAAACGGAAGATGATTTAGTCTAGTCTGGTTTACGTGTCTAGGGAGTTTTTTTTTATTATTATTTTATTTATTCTAAAAGGGTTTTATGTATATAAAAAAATAAAAATAAAAAAAACCGACGTAACATTTGTTTTTTGACGTCTTCATAAAGGGTTATCTTTTTGTAGGGTATTTATGGTATTTATTAGGACTATGGATTTAAAAAAAAATTATATGCTAATTATTCAAAGCAAAGATTTGATGATGTCGGGAAACGTTAACTCATGTCTATTGTTTAATAGATTTTTATTATTTAGAAACTTAATAATGTGTAGTTTCTCATGTAGGCAATACATGAGAAGCGTGTTGGAATCATATTTTTAAATAAATAATTATATTTATGCTCTACTTTTGTATCGAGCACTATTTTTTTAAAATAATAACAAAAATACTAAAGAACGTTGGATTATTTACCTAACCAGTTCTTTCCTATTTTATTCATATATATATATATATATATATATATATATATATATATATATATATATATATATATATACACGTTTTCTGTTTATACGTCAATTTTAAAGATACAAATATTTAAGTAAATGCTCTGTTTGTAATAAACAGTATTACCTACATTTACCGGTCTGAATGTCCGAGAAATTTCAAAGAAAATAATATGTCCTCCGACAGGTATCAAACCTGTATCCTACACGAAACCGCCATATACCCTGGGACGCTATACCATTTAAATACAGAGGAAGCGTCTGGTTAGCGAAGTCAAATTATTGTTTTTAAACAACAATTTTCCCATGATTTTTCTTGAACTCTCATATCTGCTGGAAGCGTATCTCATCGTAAAAGTTAATGTAGAAACAATAATTGTCGGGTTTAGTTCATTTCATAATATATGTCGTCATTTGTTTACGTTAAGATGGATGACCTTGTGATTAAGACCCTCTCGACATTTATGTAATAGTGAATTATTTTCTCGTTTTATCATGCTAGCATTTTTTATGTTAAAATTGTGGTCAATCTCATTACGGTGAGCAACCAAGCATTTGACGTATTATTTTGTAAAATATCCCTTTTGTGTTCATATAATCTTTTATTTAGATTCCTTGAAGTTTTTAAATGTATTTTTGGTGACAATTATTACGGGCGATGTAGTAAACTCCTCCTTCAGGTTTTAGCTTATTGTTGTGTTTAGTATTGACTAAGTCATCTGTCGTTTTGGATGTAATAGTAACGACTTTTATGTTGAACTTAGATTTTTTTTCAGTGTAGATGTGATAGATTTAGTAGGCAGGATATTTTTTTGCTTTATTTGGTTTCTCAGGACCGGACGATTTTTTTTTTTTTTTTTTTTTTTTTTGGCATATTTCGTGGGCCTTTTGTTTCGAATTGGAGATAAAACAATTAGGGTCCTGGAGAAGTTTGAATGTGTTTTCAATGTATTTCTCTTCTTCGGGTAAATAATCCGGGCTGCATATTTTGAGTGCTCTTAGGTAGAATCCGATAATTATGTCGGATTTTGTTGATATGATGGGATTAGAAATTTTTTAGGTCGTTTTTGTTGGTTGATTTCCGGTTGTTGTTAACACGGTGTAGCTTGATATCTAGGGAGGGTAAGGAATTGTGTTCTTCCATTTTCTATGTAAATTCCATTGAGTGTTCGACTTTGTTTAGTTGATCTACTCCTCAGGTAAATCAGTCTCACGGGGATATATAATAAGACGGAAGTATCTTAATTGTTTGAGTAAAATGATTTGGAAAGGACCAGATTCGATAAAATTTTACGTAGATACATGCTATCATTACACTGAGAGGTGATCCCATTCGTAATTCAAATTTTTGTTTGCAACAATAATTATTAAATGTGTAGTAACACTGATTGGTGATGAGACACCAGATTTTTATTATTTTAGCTTTTGGTAGGGAGAGTTTTATCTTTGATTGTGTTAGATGCTTTTTTCGGGAGATTTAGACTAGCCTCGGCCTCACTACGATAACCAATAATGTACATGAAAAGTTTCATATTATCAAATAAACTGATAATAAAGCAAATAAAACCATTTCTACCATATATATTACTGGCATAATTTCATAATATCTATGAAATCAACTTGTATCCATGCAAACTCAGCTGAGAACATGTAAGCATTGCGTTTACAGCAACTTTTATCTTTCCCTAAAATTTCAATAATCATCATGGTAGTGTTGGTTGTCGGTAGGCTAATATCGTTCTCGACGCAATAACCAATAATGTAGGCGAGAAGATTTTAAATTGTTGTTAACGTGGTGTAGCTTGATGTCAAGGAATGGTAAAGAATTCTGTACTTCCATTCCTTATGCAAATTCCATTGTGTTCGACTTTGTTTAGTCGATCTATAAGGTCAGGAATATCAGTAACACTAGGATATATAATTAGAGCGTCTTCAATATAACGGAAGTATGTTGATTTATTGGGTGAAATATATTGTAAATGACCAGATTCGATAAAATTCTAAGTAGATACATGCTATCATTACACTGAGAGGTGACCCCATTGTTAATCCAAATTTTTTTGGTAACAAAAATTATTAAATGTGTAGTAACATTGATTGGTGATGAGACGGCAGATTTTATTTTAGCTGTTCGTAGAAAGAGCTTTATCTTTGATTATCATAGATGCTTTTTTAGGAGATTTAGGCATTTTTAAACTGGGACGTTGTTGTAAAGAGATTTTCTAACTAGACTGGTCATGCGTTCGTCAGTCATTTTTTTCACCAAGGCTGTCTTAGTTCTTTATAAATAATGAAAAGATTGTTCTAAGAAGGGCGGTTAGAATTTTTGTTACAGCTTTCTCCAGCGCATTTCTCACATCATTTAATTGCAATACACGAAATGTTATTCGTGAATGTGAACGGATTTTATTAAAAATAAGTAAACATAATGTCTGTAATTTATTTAATCAGACATGCCTAAAAGAGAATTTATTGCCTAAATACACAATATATATATATATATTGATGAATGTTTCATTAAATAATATAGACAAATTGTGTCTATGCGTTCTCCGACAGGAATCGAACACGTATCCTATACAGAACCGTCACATAGCCTGACGTGCTTTTACCGATATCGCCACAGAGGAGCGTCTCGGTTAGCCAGGTCGATTTTACTGTTTTTTCATGGAGAATTGTGTTTAAAAACAGTAAAATCGACCTTGCAATATGACGGTTCTGTATAGGATACAGGTTCGATTCCTGTCGGAGAACGAATATTTTCTATGAAAATTTCTCGGACATTCACGCCGGTAAATGTTGTTAATACTGTTTATTATAAGCAGAGCATTTACTTAAATATTTGTATCTATAAAAAGAACGTATGAACATAAATGTCTTAAATATATATATATATTCGTCAAAATAATTTAAAATTTTGCATACAGCTTCGTGAAAAGCTTTTGTTTTATTGTTTGCAGTTTAATTAAATATGGCGGACAAAACAAAACGTGATCAAAATGCCGCATTGAACGTGGTTGTTATGGAAAAAAGTTGAATACTTGAAGAAAAACTGTTTTTAATGTGTGGAAAAGGTTTTAATTGTAATAAAAAAAAACCGTTCACCAAATACAATTCCAGGAATTAACCGTTCTGTCCGTCCCAAAAGTGTTATTGAAGTTATCAAGAAAAGGGTGAGGAATCGGCGTCAAAAGAGGTGTATATCTCAGATGGGTCGCTAAGGAGGGTTGTGAAACAGGATTTAGGGCTAAAGCTGTATATGACTCAACGACGACGACTGCTCTCCAGTGCCTCCAAGCAAAAACGACTTGGCAGGAGGAAGAAACTTGTGAGGTGATAATACAGTTGAATGTTGTTTTAAACCTTTCACTACCAAGCAAGGTAATAAAGCCACTAAGACGCTAGGTGTTTCTGTGTATGAAAGAATGTGAGAAAATCATTATTAGGGAGAGAGAACAATAAAAGAACGAGAATTAAGAAGACAGAAGATAACGATTGACATTGCTTTTAAATTTTTGAACATCAAAGTTGACTGGAAAGTAAGAAGAGTGAAAGAGAATTAGAAGACTTTAGTGAGGGGAAAGGACAATAAAAGAAGAGGAATTAAGAAGACAGACGATAACGATTGACATTGCATTGAAATTTTGGAAGATCAAAGTTGACTGGAAAGTAATAAGAGTGAAAGAGAATTAGAAGACTTTAGTGAGGGGAAAGGACAATAAAAGAAGAGGAATTAAGAAGACAGAAGATAACGATTGACATTGCATTGAAATATTTGAAGATCAAAGTTGACTGGAAAGTAAGAAGAGTGAAAGAGAATTAGAAGACTTTAGTGAGGGGAAAGGACAATAAAAGAAGAGAAATTAAGAAGACAGAACATAACGATTGACATTACATTGAAATTTTGGAAGATCAAAGTTGACTGGAAAGTAAGAAGAGTGAAAGAGAATTAGAAGACTTTAGTGAGGGGAAAGGACAATAAAAGAAGAGGAATTAAGAAGACAGAAGATAACGATTGACATTGCATTGAAATTTTGGAAGATCAAAGTTGACTGGAAAGTAAGAAGAGTGAAAGAGAATTAGAAGAATTTAGTGAGAGGAAAGGACAATAAAAGAAGAGGAAATAAGAAGACAGACGATAACGATTGACATTGTATTGAAATATTTGAAGATCAAAGTTGACTGGAAAGTAAGAAGAGTGAAAGAGAATTAGAAGACTTTAGTGAGGGGAAAGGACAATAAAAGAAGAGGAATTAAGAAGACAGACGATAACGATTGACATTGCATTGAAATATTTGAAGATCAAAGTTGACTGGAAAGTAAGAAGAGTGAAAGAGAATTAGAAGACTTTAGTGAGGGGAAAGGACAATAAAAGAAGGAGAATTAAGAAGACAGTAGATAACGATTGACATTGCTTTTAAATTTTGGAAGATCAAAGTTGACTGGAAAGTAATAAGAGTGAAAGAGAATTAGAAGACTTTAGTGAGGGGAAAGGACAATAAAAGAAGAGGAATTAAGAAGACAGAAGATAACGATTGACATTGCATTGAAATATTTGAAGATCAAAGTTGACTGGAAAGTAAGAAGAGTGAAAGAGAATTAGAAGACTTTAGTGAGGGGAAAGGACAATAAAAGAAGAGGAATTAAGAAGACAGAAGATAACGATTGACATTGCATTGAAATTTTTGAAGATCAAAGTTGACTGGTAAGTAAGAAGAGTGAAAGAGAATTAGAAGACTTTAGTGAGGGGAAAGGAGAATAAAAGAAGAGGAATTAAGAAGACAGACGATAACGATTGACATTGCATTGAAATATTTGAAGATCAAAGTTGACTGGAAAGTAAGAAGAGTGAAAGAGAATTAGAAGACTTTAGTGAGGGGAAAGGACAATAAAAGAAGAGGAATTAAGAAGACAGACGATAACGATTGACATTGCATTGAAATATTTGAAGATCAAAGTTGACTGGAAAGTAAGAAGAGTGAAAGAGAATTAGAAGACTTTAGTGAGGGGAAAGGACAATAAAAGAAGAGGAATTAAGAAGACAGACGATAACGATTGACATTGCATTGAAATATTTGAAGATCAAAGTTGACTGGAAAGTAAGAAGAGTGAAAGAGAATTAGAAGACTTTAGTGAGGGGAAAGGACAATAAAAGAAGAGGAATTAAGAAGACAGAAGATAACGATTGACATTGCATTGAAATTTTGGAAGATCAAAGTTGACTGGAAAGTAAGAAGAGTGAAAGAGAATTAGAAGACTTTAGTGAGGGGAAAGGACAATAAAAGAAGAGGAATTAAGAAGACAGAAGATAACGATTGACATTACATTGAAATTTTGGAAGATCAAAGTTGACTGGAAAGTAATAAGAGTGAAAGAGAATTAGAAGACTTTAGTGAGGGTAAAGGACAATAAAAGAAGAGGAATTAAGAAGACAGAAGATAACGATTGACATTGCATTGAAATATTTGAAGATCAAAGTTGACTGGAAAGTAAGAAGAGTAAAAGAGTATTAGAAGACTTTTGTGAGGGGAAAGGACAATAAAAGAAGAGGAATTAAGAAGACAGAAGATAACGATTGACATTGCATTGAAATTTTTGAAGATCAAACTTGACTGGAAAGTAAGGAGAGTGAAAGAGAATTAGAAGACTTTAGTGAGGGGAAAGGACAATAAAAGAAGAGGAATTAAGAAGACAGAAGATAACGATTGACATTGCATTGAAATTTTGGAAGATCAAAGTTGACTGGAAAGTAAGAAGAGTGAAAGAGAATTAGAAGACTTTAGTGAGGGGAAAGGACAATAAAAGAAGAGGAATTAAGAAGACAGAAGATAACGATTGATATTGCATTGAAATTTTGGAAGATCAAAGTTGACTGGAAAGTAAGAAGAGTGAAAGAGAATTAGAAGACTTTAGTGAGGGGAAAGGACAATAAAAGAAGAGGTATTAAGAAAACAGAAGATAACGATTGACATTGCATTGAAATTTTTGAAGATCAAAGTTGACTGGAAAGTAAGGAGAGTGAAAGAGAATTAGAAGACTTTAGTGAGGGGAAAGGACAATAAAAGAAGAGGAATTAAGAAGACAGACGATAACGATTGACATTGCATTGAAATATTTGAAGATCAAAGTTGACTGGAAAGTAAGAAGAGTGAAAGAGAATTAGAAGACTTTAGTGAGGGTAAAGGACAATAAAAGAAGAGGAATTAAGAAGACAGAAGATAACGATTGACATTGCATTGAAATATTTGAAGATCAAAGTTGACTGGAAAGTAAGAAAAGTGAAAGAGAAATTAGAAGACTTTAGTGAGGGGAAAGGACAATAAAAGAAGAGGAATTAAGAAGACAGACGATAACGATTGACATTGAATTGAAATATTTGAAGATCAAAGTTGACTGGAAAGTAAGAAGAGTGAAAGAGAATTAGAAGACTTTAGTGAGGTTAAAGGACAATAAAAGAAGAGGGATTAAGAAGACAGACGATAACGATTGACATTGCATTGAAATATTTGAAGATCAAAGTTGACTGGAAAGTAAGAAGAGTGAAAGAGAATTAGAAGACTTTATTGAGGGTAAAGGACAATAAAAGAAGAGGAATTAAGAAGACAGAATATAACGATTGACATTGCATTGAAATATTTTAAAAACAAAGTTGACTGGAAAGTAAGAAGAGTTAAAGAGTAGATAGATAGTTAGATACTGAAGGAACAGACAGATAGATAGATAGATAGATAGATAGATAGATAGATAGATAGATTCTTGAAAATATGTTAAAATGAGTTATTTTCATTTTTTCGACATTTAGGCGACAATTTATACATCGAACCCTGTAGCTAGCTAGCTAGCTAGCTAGATAGATAGATAGATTGATAGATAGTGAACCGAATTAGATAGTGTTGTGAAGGAGAATATTTCCCTACAAATTTGGACTCAGCCGTCGGACAAAAGACAATTTGCCTACATCAAGAGGAGTATCAAGAGGAGCAGTAGCTTTTGCTGAAAGCAGTTAGTCATTCACAGCTAAAGATTCTCTTCCCTAGTTTCTATTCTACATTATTCTTCCCTGTACCAAAAGTTAATAAACCAATTCCGGTTTTCTGCTGTTTTGATAACTCAGTTACAACAAAAAGAGGGGTGGGGTCACCGCATGGCGGTGAGAAATTGACTGAAGTCGAGATGCCAGGTCAGGATTGATTACATTTCAGATTACATCTTTGAAGTTTTAGCATCAATTTTATGTCCTTTTCGATAGCAGTTACGCGGAAAACAAACCAGGCTCCGGCAGATACACAAAATCAAATGGTTGGACCGAGGAGAAGTCATCAATCGCTCAGGTATGCCGAGCACTGAAGCCATCATCAGGACATGTCAGTTTATTTGGAAATAAACATTGCAGTTATTAAGAAGAGTTGAAATTAATCGCATGCAATATTTCACAGCTCTAGCATCATTCCTTCATAGTCAGCCTATGAACTATTCATCCCACCCTCGTACCTGGAAAGAAACAATGCAGTTATTAACAAGAAGAGTTTAAATTAATGCATGCAAGATTTCATAGCTCTATCATCACTCCTTAATAGTCAGCCTATGAACATTTTAGCCTGGTAAACGGTCAGACTATAAACTGTTCAACCTCGTAAACGGTCAGACTATAAACGTTTCAGCCTATGAACTTTTTAGCCTCGTAAACAGTCAGCTTATAAACTTTTCAGCTTCGTAAACGGTCAACCTATAAACATTTCAGCCTATAAACTTTTCAGCTTCGTAAACGGTTAACCTATAAACATTTCAGCCTATAAACTTTTCAGTCACGTAAACGGTTAACCTATAAACATTTCAGCCTATAAACTTTTCAGCTTCGTAAACTGTCAGCCTATAAAATTTTCAGCCTATGAACTTTTCAGCCACGTAAACGTTCAGTCGATAAACTTTTGAGTCTATAAAATTTTCAGCTTCGTAAACTGTCAGCCTATAAAATTTTCAGTCTATGAACTTTTCAGCCACGTAAACGTTCAGTCGATAAACTTTTGAGTCTATAAACTTTTCAGCTTCGTAAACTGTCAGCCTATAAAATTTTCAGCCTATGAACTTTTCAGCCACGTAAACGTTCAGTCGATAAACTTTTGAGTCTATAAAATTTTCAGCTTCGTAAACTGTCAGCCTATAAAATTTTCAGCCTATGAACTTTTCAGCCACGTAAACGTTCAGTCGATAAACTTTTGAGTCTATAAAATTTTCAGCTTCGTAAACTGTCAGCCTATAACATTTTCAGCCTCGTAAGCGGTCAGCCTCTTCAGCCTCGTAAACGGTTACTGCTAGGATTCGAACTCAGGTTCCCTATACTCGTATCGAAAAGCACTATCACCCAGATACGCGTCTGTCCGTGTTTAAACAAAGGCAGGACTGTAATGTTTCACTATAATTTCGCCTTTTTTTTTTCTCCTTTTCGTTTCATATTTCATGGCTTCCCAATCAAGACCATCTCCACCAAGCCTCCCAAGTGATATTTTCTTAAATCCAGCCGCTTATTTTGTCCAGTTATTCTTATTACTAACATATCTTTCGTCTGCTGAAATCATCCATCCGTCTCCGTCCACCATTCTTATTTCTTCGGTCTCCCGCCTTTTCCTCTGTCTCACTTCTCCCCTTTCCTTCACACACCTACCCGCGATCGGCTGACCAGTACATCTTCGATAGCTTGAGAGAGTAAAAGTGGGAAAATAAAAGTTGTGAGCATGAACGGTTGGAAAATCAGGTTGGTAATTGCGTTCTTACGGCCGAATGGGACGCACTGCCCGGCTGCGTTTCATATCGATAACGCCCCTCAAGCAATTAGCAACCGACATTCTATTCGCGGTAGTTTGTTATTCCTTGCGTTTATGACGCCAGCGTCACCCACCGAACTTCAGACAGAGATAGGAAGACCGAAAGGCTCATATTTTGCCGACCCCCCCCCCATATCGTTAGTTTACGATTTGTGTAGGTGAAGCTTGATTTCCCAGCGCTTTTACTAATTAATGCTCTTTTTCCCAAGCCAAAATGGCTACTTTATCACTTCCGGAAAAAAAATGTCGAGATGGACATTATTCTTGTCGTGGAGAAAAGGACATTTAGTACGAATCATGCGGTGATAAAAGTGAATTATAAGATATGACATCAAGAATAAGAACAAAAACAACATAATAATGATAATAATGAAAATGATAATTTAATAATGATAATAATAATGATGAAAATTATAACAATAATAATGATAATAATAAAAAGAAGAATTATTAAAATTATAATGATGATAATGACAATGTTAATGATCAAAATAATGATAACAATGATAATCCTAATAATAATGATGATAATAATAATAATGCTAATAATAATGAAAATTATAAAAATTATAATAAAAATAATGATAATAATAATGATGAAAATTATAATAATGATAATAATAATGATAATTATAATATGATAATAATATGCTAATAATGATGAAAATTATAATAATCATAATGATAATAACAATAATGATAATAAAAATGATGAAAATTATAATAATGATAATAACAGTAAATGATAATAATAACAATGATAATAATAATGATGAAATTATAATAATGATAATAATAATGATAATAATAATGATGAAAGTTATAATAATGGTAATAATATTAATACTAATAATAATGATGATAATAATAATAATGCTAATAATGATGAATATTATAATAATAGTGCTAATAATAATGATGAAAATTATAATAATGATAATAATAATAATAATAATAATGCTAATAATAATGTTGAAAACTAAAATAATGATAATGATAATAACGATGATGATAATAATAATAATAATGAAAATTATAATAATGATAATAACAGTAATGATAATAATAATTATGAAAATTATAATAATGATAATAATAATAATGAAAATGTTAATAATGATAATAATTATGATGAAAATTATAATAATGAAACTGATAAGAATGATAATAATAATGATGAAAATTATAATAATGGTAATAATGATGAATATTATAATAATAGTACTAATAATAATGATGAAAATTATAATAATGATGATGATAATAACAATAATGATAATGATAATGATTAAAATTACAATAATGATAATAATAATAATGCTAATAATAAGAATGAAAATTATAATAATGATGAAAATTGTAATAAGATGATAATAATGCTAATAATGCTAATAATGATGATGAAAATAATAATAATAATGCTAATAATGATGAATATTATAATAATAGTACTAATAATAATGATGAAAATTATAATAATGATGATGATGATAATAACAATAATGATAATAATAATGATTAAAATTACAATAATGATAATAATAATAATAATAATAATGCTAATAATAATAAGAATGAAAATTATAATAATGATGAAAATTATAATAATATGATAATAATAATCATAATAATAATGATGAATTTATAATCACGATGAATTTATAATAATGAAAATAATAATGATGAAAATTATAATAATGATGAAAATAATAATAATAAGGACCTATTACATTTCAGCTCCTTTAGATTTTGTCAAGAATCTCGAGATGAATAGCAGGAACATCAGACCAGATACTGCAACAATATTCAATGCACGACAAAATGGTAGATTTGTAAATGGGCAAGATGGACTTTGACGAGGAAAACCTTCTGGCACAACTCAGTGACCCATCTTTCCTTGCAGTAGATGCAGCTATTTATTCGATGTAGTTGCTCTACTTCAATTCAGTTGAAAACGTGAGGCCAAAGAAGGCGCAGCGTGACGC
The DNA here is from genome assembly GCA_963932145.1 of Acanthosepion lycidas. Taxonomy (NCBI): domain Eukaryota; kingdom Metazoa; phylum Mollusca; class Cephalopoda; order Sepiida; family Sepiidae; genus Acanthosepion; species Acanthosepion lycidas. Next base: position 73,799,677 of record OZ010607.1, on the reverse strand, counting down.
TCTCCAGGAGTCGAAAATCAGTCATGGTGATGGCGGCCAGGGAGGTTTCTCTATGATCGTTAAATGAGAGCAGTTTCGTTTCGAAGGCATTAAAATTTACAAGCTATTTCTTGCCCCAGTTAACCACTGACTGGAGATTTTTTTTTCAAGAGTAGCGGCTAGATTAACTTTGTCAGCTCTGACGCATTTGCTATTGAGACCGGAGTAAATGGTAGTGTCATCTGCATAAATGCCTACTTAGCAAAAGTTGATATCAGGGAGATCATTGATGGAGAACAGAAACAGCGTAGGATCCAAGATAGAACCCTGGGGGACATTCACGTTCGTGTGAAAGGATCTGGAAGCGAGCCCATTCAAAACTACATTAATTTCACGATTTGTAGGAATAAATGGATTAAATAAAACAATAGTTCTGTAATACACTAGCCCTGGATTTTATGCAGGCCAAAGCCTGTTAATCGCCATTAAGATATCTAGAGCCACAACCCGAGCTTCGCCATTATTATCAAGAGCTTGATGTACATATTCAGTGATGACTGTAAGCTCTTCAGCGGTAGACCTGACAAAAGGGAAGCCATATTGTTTATCACATATACAGAGTGTCCCAAAAGAATTGACACTAAAAAATGTGACTATCTGAGTAAGTACTTGTTCGTAGGCTTAAATAGGTTTCATGTTGAACAATAAGGTATTTATTTATCAAAATTCGAACAAGATATTCAAAGGGATGTAGATTTTATAACCGATTTCACAAAGCTTCACAGATGTTCTCTATGCGCACTAACTCTGAAACAACACACGACAAGACGGTAGTCCAGCTCCTGCCAAACACGCTGTAGCATGTCTTGCGTAACATTCTCCAGCGCCTCTGCTTATGTTCCTCTAGGCTTGTAGGAAGAGGAGGGACATAGATCTGTCCTTTCACACAGCTGCATGAAAAAGTTGCCAATTCAGAGAAGTCCTACTCTACATATATATATTATTGTAGAGTAGAAGTTCTATAATATATATATATATATATATATATATATATATATATATATATATATATATATATAAAATTTATATATATATATATATATATATATATATATATATATAAATTTGTATATATATATATATATATGCTTCTGAGTGTTGACTTTAATATTCACTTTTATATTTACATACGCTCTATATCTGTCTATACATATATATATATATATTTACACCGTTCGGTGTTCAAGCCTAGATACACGATTATAGAATCCTGATTTTCAAAGCAAGTGAACAAAGAACACTAACTATAAAAATTGGAACAATACAATTTTCCTACTTTCCCCCTTCAGGTGTTTTTTTTTATTTAATGCTATATCAATATAGGGTATAGACGGTCATGGCACTCCACAGTTTTCTTTTTTGTGATTATCAGTCAAGGAATAAGGAGTTCTGCCTACCCTGCTCTCTAACCCATATCTATCCTCTGTACTAAAATACTATTATATTACTAATATATATATATATATATATATATATATATATATATATATATATATATATATATTTGGTTGGTGCAAAAATAATGACGTAATAATGTCGTTTTTGGGCGTATTTTTTAACGTCAAAAAACGACATTATTACGTCATTATTTTTGCACCAACCTAATATATATATTAGATTGGTGCAAAAAATAATGTCGTTTTCTCACATAGTAACATATGTGAGAAAACAACATTATTTTTGTACCAACCTAATATGATTGTAGAGCAGGACTTCTCTTCCCTACTACTGGGACAATGGACTGCTCCTACTGATAAATATGGCAAGTAGCTGCATTAGAGGAGGATTTGAGTAGTACTTGATTTACTCACGTGTTTCCGTTCTGCATATGACTATTTAATTTACGGCCTTCATAATTCTCTGCTTATTTGATAATTAGTAGGGATAATTTCAAAGAGGATATAAATCCAAAGAGAGCTCAATTTAAAAACAGAGCAATATAATAATAATAATAATAATAATAATAATAATAATAATAATAATGAAAGCGGAAATTTCGAAATTCATGGTAATAATTTATTTCAAGGGATCAGACCACATCTAAAATGAGAACTTTTAAATTATCTATTTTATTAAACACGTCGTCATGTACATTTTTAACTAGCCAGTGGGTCGTTCTGTTACCCTAGCCCACTGGGGACCAAGTTCCAAGAGACACGAAATAACCACTGACCTCTTCGACGTGTAAAACTTAATTCCCTGAAAACCTGATGGGGTGTTATCCCGTGAAATAAATTATTCATATTTCATCAATATATATATATATATATATATATATATATATATATATATATATATATATATATATTAAGAAACAGAAAGAACAGATGGAGATAGAATCCAGATTTCTTTTTTAAAAAGTACTCAATATAACGCAGAACAAAATACAAAGACAACTACTGCGACAAAGGAGTCCTACTCTACAATAATATATATATATATATATATATATATATATATATATCAGATGGGGTCTGATCCATTGAAAAAATTATTACCATAAATTCCGGAAGTTTCCGTTTTCATTATTATTATCATTATTATTATTATTATTACTCTGTTCTTACATTGTGCTCTCTTTAGATTTATATCCTCTTTGGAATTATCCGTACTGTTTATCAAATATTATATATATATATATATATATATATATATATATATATATATATATATATATATATATTGAAGAAGGACAACTCTGAATTCAAAACCTGCGGAGGGTCGTTTCGGAACCTTGTGGCATTCGGTGCACCAGGTCTCTGTATTCGTCCCTCCAAAAAGTGTGGATGGTCCTGCACGAGGCCATCACCACTATAATCAAATCTCATGTGCCGGTGTCGGGCTGTCGGTTTCCTGGAAACTGATTTGCTTGACCCTCATACGTCGAATCTCGACGGGAGAGTCGATTATCATATATATATATATATATATATATATATATATATATCAGTGATAAAGGGATACAAACGGGTTAGAAAAGTGATACAATCAGAAACATTCAAAGTAGATATTTTTGGGACACGAAGGTGGTAGGGAATTGAACATTCCAAAGACATGTTGAAAACGGACGAAGCAGGTGAAAACATCGGTTCACCTATTTAATGAATAGATGACAGAATAAGGACAAATAGATATGGTGAACGATAAAAAAGAGGAAGTTGTAGAGGGCTATGATTGGTCCCCTTTTGAAGGTATATGACGTATAAAAAGAAAATATAAGTCATTTTCGTATATGTACACCATTAGATCCAAAAATTTCTATTTCCAGTACATTGCAGCATCTGAAATATGGCCTCAATGCAATATCTATTCGTTATTTTTTTCCAGGAGAATAAGACGCGTAATTACCAGGAATAATGTTTTCGGTGACCAGTGAAGCACTTTATGGAACGAAGATTCACAACTAAGATAAAACGTGACATTGGACGTGTTATATCTGTTCTGGAAGATTGGTTAAGGACGATTCAGAAAGTGATGGCTCTTGAAATCCTCCCTGGATTTGGTCAAATTGCATGAATGGCATCGATAGCTTAAAGATTTTGGATCGCCCAACCAGACACCATATCGTTTGCTCTGGTGGTGTCCTATCGACATAACGATAACCTTGTGAAATCAGCCGTATGTTTCAAAAGTTAAACGATTTTTTCATTACACGGATTTTTTATTAAAGGCTTTTGGTTAGCAAATTATTCTTGGAGATTGTAAGTATTATATCGGTTGTCCATTAACGAAAATTAGGCTTCCGAGGGCAATGGCATCTTAGTCCGCCTCAAAGTAGTTGTCTTTGTATTTCACACGCTTAGTATTAGGTTGGTGCAAAAATAATGACGTGATAATGTCGTTTTTTGACGTATTTTTTAACGTCAAAAAACGACATTAATACGTCATTATTTTTGCACCAACCTAATAATATTTTATTTTCTACAAGTCGGCAAAAGCCTTCTTGGAGATTGTTAGTATTATATCGGTTGTACTTTAACGAAAATTAAGCTTCCGAGGGCAATGGCATTTTACAAGTTGGCAAAAGCCGCCTTCTAAGATTGTCAATCCCACATGTTTGATGTCTCCCCAAAAAGATTACTGCTAAAAAAAAGAAACGATTCATGGTACCATCGACGAATGTGAGACTACTTGTTAAAACTATAATTGTGGTTGATAAATAAACGCTACCAATCCCTCTTTATAGAATCAAAGTGTAGTATCTGTAATCGGCTGGACAAACTACTTACGGTTGTATAACCTCTTCTTCTGAGGTTCTCTTGGGCGGTTTGAGGCAATCATAAAAATGTTGTCTTCCGTTTTCTTTTTTCTTTCTTTCTTCTCGCGGTCGGTTGATTGCTAGTCGTTCTTTTATTTCGGAGTTAAAATGAGAACTTTTAAATTATCTATTTTATTAAACACGTCGACGTGTACATTTTAACTAGCCAATGGGGTCGCTCTGTCACCCCCACTGGGAAGTTCCTAAAGACACGCAATAACCACGTTCTGATCTCTTCGACGTGTAAGACTTAACTCCCTGAAAACACTTTTTATCTCTAATATTCCCACGTTCGGCTAAGCCAATCAAAATCACCGTCCTTGGTACGACGATAAACAACGTCCAACAGTAAGGCCTCTGATCAGGAGGTTTTGAGGAGCGTGGAACCACCTCTTAATTGCTGGCGTTCCCAGGTCTACCCTGGCCTCGGAGTGGTAGCACCTGTTAGGGTCCCAACTATGGGCAAATAGTTAACCCCACTCAAAACACTATGTAAGTGTAAAACTAGATTTTAATACCAGAAATACTATTAAAATTAAAATTAGTATCAACATTAAATATACACTTAATATCACTTCGCCTAATTTGGAGATGACTAACTACTTCCTTCGCCGCGGCCATTTTGGTAGCCGCCCTCGTATTGCAAGTGGGTAACTGTCATCATTTAGACATTGGTGTATTTTGTAGATGAAATGACAAAGTATTCGGTGGAAATATTTGAGACCTAATTTCAGCTTTGCGGAAGATTACATTGGAGTAAGTGACGTTCTTTTCCGGGATATAATAAATGACGAAAGACATCAATCTACTTCGTATCTTATTTTGCGTTCCGAGCCTAAGTGCTCCTTTACACTTAATATCACTGCGCCTAATTTGGTCGACATCTGTTTTTCAAAATGGACGTCGTCTCTTTTATCATTGAAATACGCAGACGTTTTACGCATATCTTATTTCCAAATGACATGAATCACTACGCGACATGCCACAAACAGGAACAAAAGAAGGACTATAACGAAATCTTGTTTGTTATGTAACTTTTAATGTCACCTTGTGTCAAAATTCGGGTTTTATTTTGTGGGGGGGGTTCAGTCTATGGCGGAAGCACTGTTTCTCTCAAAGAAAGCTATATATATTTTTATTATCATTTAAAATCTGCAGCCATCTTCGGCATTTGCTAGATCAGTAATTATTAAATAGTCATTTTTTTTTTAGAATTAAACAGAAACTACTTTACCGAACTTCTTTATATTTCATGTCCTGTTAGGATGTAGGCGATCATGGCTCTCCACAATTTCTCTCCTTCGTAGCACTTAATAAGTTTGTCTTTTTGTTATATCTCTTAAGTACATTTTTGAAGAAAAAATATTACCAGCAATACATTTTTTTAAAGAAAATATTACCAACAATATATTCTTGAGAAAATTATTATCAGCAATGCATTTTTGAAAAAAAAATATTACCAGCAATAAAAAATTTGTCGGCATTAAATAACCCATTGAGGTTGATATGCCACAAAACAAAACAAACCTACATTTTTTTTAAAATTACCAGCTATACATTTCTGAAAAAATTACCACAAATTAAAACAACCGCTTTATTTCCTTTCTTTCACCATAAAGTCAGTAGGATCCATGGAATGATATCGTGTAATCGATTTCTATTTTCCCCTCAGATTAGGTCATTTGTAGTGGTGTGCAGTAATATGTATCTATTTTCGGGGTGTATGATGAAATTTGTTTGGCCTTTAAAAATATTGCTTCAGATTTTCACCACGTTCTGGCTCTATTGTTTCGACTGTCGATTAGTTGTCCTACGGCCATTCTCTACGATGGACTTTACTCCAAGGAAGCGTACGAAAATTGTAACGCTGCATGAACACGATGGCAAGTCTTACCAGTGAGCAAATAAAAGTACTATAGACTGGCCCAGAAACTCTCCTGATTTAAATCTAATCAAGGATCTGTGCGCAATTAACGACGTCGTGGAATGTACATACGAAGTACTTACATGTGCAATGGATCATCTTTCATGAGAAAAATACGAAAAAAAGTAAATAATAATGGAATTATTCGTTTTGTTTCAATTAATTTGCAAAAGGGTGTATGATTCCAGGAGTCCGTAAACATTTACTGCCCAAAAAGTTGTCGGTAGGATGACCTCGGCATTGGTGCAATATTTTGTTTACCGTTTGAAAAAGGTCAGCCTCAGAAGGTCCGAGCACAAATACACAGTCGCTAAAAAATAATAGTCTGAAACTATTATTTAACATACCCTAAAAAAAAACATTCATGAATTTTATTTCCACTACATACTTTTAACACTTTTAATTGAGTTTCTTATCGATTGTGCTTCCGTCCGCGGACAGAGCGCAACTAAAAAAAAAAATGAAAAATACCAGGTCTCGACTGACAAATACCCGCGGCAGAATCTCCCTCATAGACCTAAAGGAGTGTTTTTTAAATGGGACTATAGAAGAGCATAGCAGGTGAGGCGGGAGAGGATGGCAGGTGAGGCGGAAGAGAACAGGGGAGGCGGAAGAGGATAGAAAGTGAGGCCGAAGGGGATAGCAGGTGAGACGGAAGATGATAGCAGTGAAGCGGAAGAGGATAGCAGGTGAGGCCGAAAAGGGTTGCAGGTGAGACGGAAGTGGATAGCAAGTGAGGCGGAAGAGGATAGCTGGTAAGGCGGAAGCCGATAGCTAGTGAGGCAGGAGAGTATAGCAGGTTAGGCGGGAGAGGATAGCCGGTGAGGCCGAACGGGATAGCAGGTGAGACAGAAGAGGATAGCAAGTGAGGGGGAAGACGATAGCAGGTGAGACGGAAGAGAATAGCAAGTGAAGCGGAAGAGGATAGCAAGTGAAGCGGAAGAGGATAGCCGGTGAGGCCGAAGAGGATAGCAGGTGAGACAGAAGAGGATAGCAAGTGGGGCGAGAGAAGATAGCAGGTGAGGCGGAAGTGGATAGCAGAGTGAGGCGGAAGAGGATAGCAACTGAGGTGGAAGAGGATAGCAAGTGAAGCGGAAAAGGATAGCAGGTGAAGCGGAAGAGGATAGCAGGTGAGACCGAAGGGGATAGCAGGTGAGACGGAAGATGATAGCAGGTGAAGCGGAAGAGGATAGCAGGTGAAACGGAAGAGGATTGCAGGTGAAGCGGAAGAGGATAGCAGGTGAGGCCGAAGGGGATAGCAGGTGTGACGGAAGATGATAGCAGGTGAAGCGGAAGAGGATAGCAGGTGAAACGGAAGAGGATAGCAAGTGAAGCGGAAGAAGATACCAGATGAGGCCGAAGGGGATAGCAGGTGAGACGGAAGAGGATAGCAAGTGAAGCGGAAGAGGATTACAGGTGAAGCGGAAGAGGATATCAGGTGAGGCCGACGGGGATAGCAGGTGAGACGGAAGATGATAGCAGTGAAGCGGAAGAGGATAGGTGGTAAGGTGGAAGCCGATAGCTAGTGAGGCAGGAGAGTATAGCAGGCGAGGCGGGAGAGGATAGCCGGGTAGGCCGAAGGGGATAGCAGGTGAGACGGAAGAGTATAGCAAGTGAGGGGGAAGACGATAGCAGGTGAGGTAGAAGTGGATAGCAGGTGAGGCGGAAGAGGAGAGCACGTGAGGTGGAAGAGGATAGCAAGTGAAGCGGAAGAGGATACCAAGTGAGGCCGAAGGGGATAGCAGGTGAGACGGAAGAGGATAGCATGTGAAGCGGAAGAGGATGCAAGTGAAGCGGAAGAGGATAGCAGATGAAACAGAAGAGGATACCAGGTGAAGCCGAAGGGGATAGCAGGTGAGACGGAAGAGGATAGCAAGTGAAGCGGAAGAGGATACCAGGTGAGGCCGAAGGGGATAGCAGGTGAGACGGAAGAGGATAGCATGTGAAGCGGAAGAGGATGCAAGTGAAGCGGAAGAGGATAGCAGATGAAACAGAAGAGGATACCAGGTGAAGCCGAAGGGGATAGCAGGTGAGACGGAAGAGGATAGCAAGTGAAGCGGAAGAGGATACCAGGTGAGGCCGAAGGGGATAGCAGGTGAGACGGGAGAGGATGGCAGGTGAAGCGGAAGAGGATACCAAGTGAAGCGGAAGAGGATACCAGGTGAGGCCGAAGGGGATAACAGGTGAGACGGAAGAGGATAGCAAGTGAAGCGGAAGAGGATAGCAGGTGAAGCGGAAGAGGATAGCAAGTGAAACAGATGTGGATACCAGGTGAGGCCGAAGGGGATAGCAGGTGAGACGGAAGATGATAGCAGTGAAGCGGAAGAGGATAGCAGGTGAGGCTGTAGAGGATTGCAGGTGAGACGGAAGTGGATAGCAAGTGAGGCGGAAGAGGATAGCTGGTAAGGTGGAAGAGGATAGCTGTTAAGGTGGAAACCGATAGCTAGTGAGGCAGGAGAGTATAGCAGGTGAGGCGGGAGAGGAAAGCAGGTGAGGAGAAGAGGATAGCCGGTGAGGCCGAAGGGGATAGCAGGTGAGACGGAAGAGGATAGCAAGTGAGAGGGAAGAGGATATCAGGTGAGGTGGAAGTGGATAGCAGGTGAGGCGGAAGAGGATAGCACGTGAGGTGGAAGAGGATAGCAAGCGAAGCAGAAGAGAATAGCAGGTTAAGCCGAAGGGTATAGCAGGTGAGACGGGAAAGGATAGCCGGTGTGGCGGAAGAGGATAGCAGGTGAGGCAGAAGCGGATACCTAGTGAGGCGAGAGAGGATAGCAGGTGAGGTTGAAGAGGATAGCAGGTGAGGTGGAAGCCGATAGCAGGTGAGACGGAAAATGATAGCAGGTGATGCGGAAGAGGATAGCAGGTGAGGCCGAAGGGGATAGCAAGTGAGACGGAAGAGGATATCAAGTGAGGCGGAAGAAGATAGCAGGTATGGCAGATGCGGAGAGGTAGTGAGGCTGGAGAGTATAGCAGGTGAGGCTGGAGAGTATAGCAGGTGTGACGGGAGAGGATAGCAATTGAGGCGGAAGTGCATGGCAAGTGTGGTGGAATAGGATAGCAGCTGTGGCGGAAGCGGATAGCTAGTGAGGCGGGCGAGTATAGCAGGTGAGGCGGGTGAGGATAGCAGGTGAGGCGGGAGAGGATAGCAGGTGAGGCGGGACAATTGAAAGACTTTCATAGATTTAGAAACAGTTTCAAAAAATACATATCCCAAAAATAAATGGGATTTCAAAATTTAAAATATTATTATGGATGACTTATAATTGCATGGATGAGGCCCAGTATCAAAAGTTATAAATAATTATTTTATCAGTGTGATATTTCTGCATTATATCACGTATTAAGAATATAGTAACTAGGGTCCGTAAATTTGAGGAGAGAGTTATCAATGATAATCTTCGGAATCGGATCAGCGATTATCTCCCTTTAACCCCGTCGTGGCCTTTTTTTGTTTGTTTGTTTGTTTGTTTTGTTTTACGGCATATCAACGTCATCGTGCCATTTAATGAAAAACAACTTTCTTTTCCTGGTGAGATTTTTGTATAGTCAAGAATCTATTTCTGTTTATATGTTTTATCAAAAACGTATGGCTGGTAATATTATTTCTTCAAAAAAGTATTGCTGGTAACATTATTTTTTCAAAAACGTTTTGCTGGCAACAGTTTTTTTTATTCAAATTCGTATTGCTGGTAATATTTTATAATGATTTTTATCTCAGTTTCGGAGTTAACTATTTGAACTATTTGCCCAGAGCTGGGACCCTAACAGGTGCTACCACCCCGTGTCAGGATGAACCTGGGAACACCAGCAATTAAGAAGTGGTTCCATGCTCCTCAAAACCTCCTGATCAGAGGCCGTGAGGTTGGGTGTAGTTTATCGTCTTACCCAGGACGCGGATGCATTTTATCGTCATACCCAGGACGATGTGGCCTTGTTTGGGCCAGAAATAAAGACGCTAAAGAGGAATTGAGTTAAACACATATATCAACAGAAACAGAAATACAAACATATAGAAACGAGAGTGTTACAGCAATAATATTCGGTCCGATTCTCAGAGGTGACTGCTGGAAACTTTCCTCTCCAAAAGGCAGTACCTGCTCCTATTTATAGCTGCGATATTCCATGCGTTCGTGGGTAAATTACCTGGGTTTTTTTGGGGTTTTTTTTAGGGGGGGGTAAATTTGGTGAGGTGCAATCAGAGAAAAAAAAATTGAGATCCGCCTGAAGAGAACCACCAAAGGACCAGAAGAGAGGGGATCGAAATTAATACCGATGCCAGCGCCAACCGACGGGTGAGGGGTCTGGGGTACTTTTGTACTTGGCCCGGATTAAAGCGCTCGAGGTACCCACATTAAACTGAACTAATGCCACATCGTGTCAGCGCGGAAAAGAAATACAATCTGCCTGCGGGGAGACAATATTTTTTCTCGCAATTGTTTTTTGTGACGGAACATAACAAATAAATGAGGGACACCTGGTGCCGGGGATTCTAACCCTGCAACAGCACCTCCCTCATTGCACTAAAGAGGTGAGGTCGGGAGAATATCCTTTTGAATTGAGCAATTTTGGGCCTTGGCCCATGTGCACGGACTTGCGCTCCCGCCATATCCAGAGCATTAGAAGCTGGCCAGGATGAATTATTATGAAATTAAAGGAATCCCTTCATTATTAATCTATAATATAATCTTTGCTGGATGCAGATTCTAATACTCTAGATGGAGCGGCTCGGTGATGGACAGTAACCCATTGGCCCAATGGAATGATGCAAGTTAGAGTCGTTAGAGGGTGTGCATTGTTCATAAGTCCCCAAAAGGAAAAAAAGGCCATCCAGTGCTTTTCTGTATGTGTCTACGTTAAGGATTCAGACATGATGAATTATTATAAAATCATACAAATTATATATATATATATATATATATATATATATATATATATATATATATATATCCATTCAAGCAATTTTTAATTGATTTATCAAGACATATTATGTCTACTTATTTTTATTTTAATCCTCTCAAATTCACTCATCGATTTCTTAATGTTGCCATTAAATTCATTTAGGAATTGCATGTGTAGCCTACAAGCAGTAAAGTGTTTCGTGATCGTGCGATAAGATTTTAGAAATCTACGGGAAATAAGAAAATGCTTGCATGACTGAATAACAACGCTATGAATAACACATTTTATCCCCTACAATGCTGTCAACTCTTGCAGCGACTTGACATCAGCGAAAGAAGTAACTACAGGTTTTCAAGAAATGTTTGCATTTCTTGGCATTTTCAATTTGTCAAACAAGAAGAAAATAAAAAGGTCGACAAATGAATTGAGGTAAACCAGATCTGTGAACGAGAAGCGAAATGGAGGGGCGGGTGCATGAAAATTATGAATTCATAGAATAAAACGAAAACAGGAAGAAAGAAACGAAACGAAGAAATGAGAAATTAAAACAAAGATCTGATACGAAGACTGTGTGCTTGAAATTAATTCAACAGGGAAATTAACAAGATGAAGTTGGCGAGGAAAGATCAGAGGAAAGATCAATAGGCTTGAACATATTTAAGAAAAAAAAAAGAAACAAGATTGCGAAAATGATGGACGGAAAAGTCTTTCCCGGATACATATGTGTGTGTTGGTCTTGTGCGTGTCTTGCTTAGCTAACTACCTCTTCATATATCACAGCAAATTTGTAAAAATATTGAATCCACAATTATTCTTACTTCCCCTCTCACCATCAAAATTAATACCACCGCAAAAATATTAATAAGTATTATAAATTGGAGTTTCTACCATTTATATAAGCGCAATCGCTAAAAACATGCAAATAACCGGCTTTAAAATAATAACAAAACCGCATTAAAAAATTTTTAAAATGTAACAATTTTACCTACCATAGTCTTACACAGACCCATCTTAAGGTAAAAAGCAAACGCAGACGGATAGAACATGTGTGAACGCGCTTGCATACGTTTATATGTGTGTGTGTGTGAGAGAAAACATTATTCCGCGGACAAAATAGACGAACGATCTGCGTGTTGAGACTGCGACTTGCGAAAGAAGTTCGCTACACAATCCAACATTGAATACAGCAACAAATTGCGTACGTATACACGCAACGACACATGGATGCGCATATACGCCCAGTCCCACACTGTTCATATATGTTTATGTTTGTGTGAGTTGCAATGAGTGAACGTGCGTGCATGTCTGTCTGCGTAAGTATGAACGGCGTTCTGACGACAATCTTTCCTCCCACATCCATAAAAACACTGATATACTCAACCATAAATAAATTATTCTAAAATTTAAAAAGTTTTTCTGAAGATTGCTAATAACGTGAAACGCAGAGTCACAAACTCACATCAATCCAACTTTATATATATATATATATATATATATATATATACACACACAAATATAGGTAACTATACTCGTTTCGAAAAACCTTCGAATTTTTGATTTGCCAATAATCAAATCAATCTCGAGGGAAAAAAGGTTTTAAAAAAAGAAAGAGCTAGAAACATGAAAGTCTGTCGAAAAAAATCGCTGATACAGGTTCAAAGCCCAAAGAAAAAACCCTGACACGAGTAAACAACTAACAAAGGAGCTCAATACAACCGTAGAGCAGACTTAGTTAAACCTAGTGAGCTAGACAAACCTACGCAGACAAACCTTTCCCTGACGATCCGTTAAGGTGAAACCTGGGTAGGTTTGTCTGGCTCACTAGGATTATATATATATATATATATATATATATATATATATATATATATATATAGGTAACGAAATGTTTGGTAATCCGTATGGATAATCCCAAGGAAGATGTAATCCAGAGAGGTCAATGCAAAAACAGAGCGACTATTAACTTAATTAAAAAACAGACAACTTTAAGCGTCCATTAAGTATATTTTATTTCCCCAGGAAAGGGTGTTTTTCCGAGTTTTTTAATTAAACATATATATTTAATTAAACTTATATATATAAATTACCATTGCAACATATATATATATATATATATGTGTGTGTGTGTGTGTGTGTGTGTGTGTGTGTGTGTGTGTGTGTGTGTGTGTGTGTGTGGTAATTTACCCACGCACGCACAGAAACTTCCAGCTATAAATAGGAGCAGGTACTGCCTTTTGGAGAGGGAAGTTTTTAGCAGTCATTCTTGATGTAACCATCTCGTTTGTATATGCTTCTATTATTGTTTCTGTTAATATATTTGTTTAACTCAATTCCTCCATTTGTGTCTTTATTTTCTGGCCCTAACAAAGCCACAACATATATATATATATATATATATATATATATATATATATATATATTGAGTACTTTAACCATAAATATGACATCCATTAAAACTATATATATATATATATATATATATATATATATATATATATATATATATATATATATAATTTAACTTAATTAGCTATGTTTCCATAATATTCTCTCTCTAATTTCTATATCCCCCCTCTACAACCTCTTAACCTATATTAATTATAATTTATAAACTTTCCACTATTCTAAGATCTCTCCAACTCTCTTTCTATTAATCCCTTACACCCTTTTATCTATTTATTTTAAAGTTATTTTTAAACCACTTTTTATTCCTCTTTTAATTTTAAATTAATAATTCATTCTTCATATAGCCCCCAAATTAATGTCATAAGATTAATATTCTAGTCTAATTTTATAAAACTTCTTCACTTTAAGATAAAAACCTTCCACCCTCCCCTGCACCCTTTCTCGTGCCTTTCGTCTGAATGAAACACTGAAATGGATAAATTCTCTATTTGTTTCTCGACAGGTTGATCTTTTTTTCTTTTTCTTTTTTTTTTTAGCTTTCACGGATAAATTTCTATTTCTGACACGAATTCAGTCCAAACCGGGGTTGATAAGACAGACGACTGATCTCTTCCGCTGCCGAAATAGACTATTCCGCATATGAGATGATTTGGGATTTTATTGTTTATTAATTATTTGCTCTGTAATAATAAATATATTGACCTCTTTTTATGGACCAGATTTAATATTTTATATTACGTGGATCCACTTAGATTACATACCAACCGATTTGTTACCTTTACTATATATATATATATATATATATATATATATATATATAAATGAAAAACAGACCACTTTAAGGTACCATTATAATAATTTATTTCACCAGAGCCCTTTTAAAGGATGTCGGGTCATCAGATAGCAATTTCAAACATTTTACTCCAAATTAATGTTATAAGGTTAATACTCATGTTTAATTTTATAAATTCTGCATTAGTTTTTCGACAATTTTTTTTCTATTTCTGACACAAACTCAGTCCACACCCGGGTTGATAAGACAGACGACCGATATCTTCGTCTGCCAAAATAGGTTATTCCCCATATGAGGTAATTTGGGATTTTTTATCATATATATATATATATATATATATATATATATATATATATATATATATATATATTATGAAATGGACAAAGTCCGACAATTATTTTAAGATATTTTTTATGTTTATACGTTCTTTTTCTAGAGACAAATATTTAAGTAAATGTTCTTTTTATATTAAACAGTATTAACAACATAAAAATGTCTTAAACTAATTGTCGGACTTTGTCAATTTCATAATGTGTGTCGTCATTTGTTTACATTTGGATACGCATCGAACAGATATGAATGTATGAGAGAAAATCATGGGGAATTGTAGTTTAAAAACAGTAAAATCGACCTTGCTAACCGAAACGCTCCTCTGTGCCTCAATCGGTATAGCACGTCAGGCTATATGACAGTTCCGTATAGGATACAAGTTCGATTCGTGTCGGAGGATGCATATTTTCTATGAAAATTTCTCAGACATTCAGGCCGGCAAATAATACTGTTTATTATAAACAGAGCATTTACTTAAATATTTGTATCTATAAAAAAGAAAGAATAAACACAAGACATATCTTAAAATACCGGACGTCTAACCACACTGATGAGCTGTGATACAGCGAAACAGCCTGTCTGTAGATGACAATATATATGCTCCTGAAAAATTTATTTCGGTTGAGCTCACTGGTGAGGAAGTGTGAGTTTGTAAACAGTGAATATTATGGCTAATAATGAAAGACTCTTTGGTAAGTCGAATCGAGTTCTCTCAGTCACCATGTTTATCTAAAAATAAATGCGCTTAAATTCACCTTCATACCTATACCTACATAAATATTGCGCTATTAGCTTAGTGGTAGAATCTCCGACTGACGCCAATTTAGTCGGGTTTCGATCCTAGCTAAAGGCTACTGGACGTCTAGCCACACTTATGAGATGTGATACAGCGAAACAGTCTGTCTGTGGATGAATACACACACACGCACACACACACACACACACATATATATATATATATATATATATATATATATATATGTTCATCGTTCAGCGGCGACACTCCTTTTCAGGCTTAAACGCAATCTTGCGGCCATGTGTGTTGTGTTACAGTTCGACTATTTATATATGCTGGCCAATGGTGCATTACAGCGAGAAGATCTCCGGTATCATCCTAACAGATATCGGATGGGTGGGTGGGTGGTAACTTTTATATTCCAAACTGTGTAAGAGGTTATTGCGTCGAAAGAATTCTGGATTTGAATCTAGTTGTTTTGTAATGTTGTTATTTTTTTTTTTTTTATTCATTTATTATTGATTACATTTTTGTTATTGATTATTATTATTATCATGACATTTATTTGTGTTTTGTGTACATTCGTAGTTTATTAATTTGTTTATTATTTACATAATTTGTTTACATGTTTACTGATTCTCACACGTGTCTCGTTTTGATGGCCTTGTGCTTGACTAATGCAAGCTTTCTAAAGAACGAGAGCGCCTCGCTTTGGATTATTAATGGAGAGTTCTTTTTTTAAAATGATGCCTCGCCCTGGCAAGGATCTACCAGTTTAAACAAAGTTAAGCAAATATGAAGAAAGTAAATTATGATGGTGGTCAGCGGAAGGAACCTTGCCCAATTATATACACCCTTTTCAGCTCAAAATACAAACAATTCGAATTTTCATATCTGACCGGCGTCTTCCATTACCGGATGTTTAAAGCGAATGGCGCATGCGTACGGTTGACTGGTATCTTGCCGGATCAATTTTCAGCCTGCCGCCTGTCCTCTGTACCGCAATCTATTTGCCTTTTATTCTTTTGTAAGCAGACTTCGGCTTTCTTTCAAATTTGTTTGTAAACATTAATCCACCCGATTAGGAGGAGGTTCTGGTCGTGACTTGTAAGTGACAAGTACAGCTAGTGTCGTTTTCACTTAAGCAAACGTTTCCTTCATTTTTTACAAACATCTGCATTCATTACACACGGACACAGAAGCCCGCACACTCAGGAACCGAGACAGACTACAGCTTCCCACGAACAACTCACGCATACATTAAACACATATATATATGTGTGTGTACTTGTGGGATGTTTAATAATAGTATCCGAAACAAAAGTGTTAACACAATTTAGAAAATTTATCAGCGACGTGTTTCGCCGAGAGCCTCTCTCTCTCTCTCTCTCTCTCCCTCCCCCATATCTCTCTCTCTCTCTCTCTATCTCTCTCTCTTGTAGGAATGAGAGAAAGATAAAACTGTATGTGAGGGAAAAGGCGTAAAACAAATTACCTTATCACATCCTGTGTCCAGACGCAGGAGACAGTTTGTCTTTCTACCTGTTTGCTTATTTTATATATATATATATATATATATATATATATATATATATATATATTGTGTGTGTATTTAGGCAGCATTTTTTCATTCATACATGTTCCATTAAATAATATAGACAAGTGTCGTCTATTTATTTTATGTAAATTCTTTTCATAACGTCTGATAAGCTTAATAACATTATCATTAAACGAAGAAAGAAAACCACAATATTGATCCATGTAAAGAATAACAGACTATCGTCACTGTCTTGTCTGTATATTGCTTAATATGTTGTACAGTAATTGACATCTTTGATGATGGCTTATGTAAGCCAAAAGTTTAGACTGGATTAAAAAATATGCATCAATATTGGGATTTTCTTTCTCCGTTCAATGATAATGTTATTAAGCTCATCAGACGTTATGAAAAGAATTTGCATAAAATAAATAGACAACACTTGTCTATATTATTTAATGAAACATGTATGAAGATATATATATATATATATATATATATATATATAAAAGTGAACATAGAAGTCAACACTTAGAGGTGGCCTGACGATTGCATCTAGCATGAAATAGCCTGTCGCCTCTAAGTGTTGACTTCTATGTTCACTTTTATATTTACATACGCTCTCTCTCTAATATTGAGCACTTTATCCCATACATATAGCTCATCTTAAGACTATATTTCTTGATATATATATATATATATATATATATATATATATATATATATATATATATATATATATTAGAGCCGGCTTGTATCTGTTCGATTTCAAATCAGTCTACCGAAAGTAGACAGTGCTTTTTGTATATGTATATACTTGCATACGACGTGCGTTCAAAAAGAATCCTCCTTTATTTTTCCCGCCAAAATATATGCCGCATGGGAAAAATCCTTTGGGTGGGAGGTGACGCCACTGTTCCCGCGCATGCATGAAAATTCTCACGTCGGTACCTGTGTCAGTTTCCAGTTATTACGCCTAGAATACAGACGTGTGGTGCCCGCTCGTCGGATTTTCGTTTTTCGCACAAGACGACCGAACGCTTTTTTTACGGTTTATCAACCCCTTGTTTTTTTTTTTTTTTTTGTTATTTTGTCTAATAATGTTTACTCTGTAAGCCACTCGAGGTAATGGGTTACAAAGTAAGAGATAAGAAACAACGTTTATGTGGAGAAGATAACGCCTGAAAATGGTTACGATTGTCGCGTTATTGGGAGTTGGTTCCACAAAGTCGCGTTTCACGGGAAGAATCCTTTTGATTCACCAATGGAGCACGAGGGCTATATGGGTGGTTCGCTACAAAGGGCGTGGCATGGTGGGTGAAGATTTATCTGTTATTTAAAGCATGATTAGAGTTACAAGAATAATTTTTATACGGGTGAATATCGCATGAAAAATTTGTTTAGAATAGAAATGATTTTTTTTTTCTGGATGCAAGCTCTAATGTTTAACCATCGAGATGGATTCATACCTCTCCCAAGTGTATTTTCGCGTAAGATAATGTAACGAACCCGACAGGAATTCGAACTCAGTTCAACGATTTCTCATTATCCATACCACCACCCGCACATCCACCACAAATAAGCGGATTAATATTACTTGTTTGATATGAAACTTATAAATGAGATACTCATCAAGAGTTTGATCTCAGAAAGAAATAAAAAAAAAATAGGGGGTGGCGTTTTAGGGGGGGTGATAAATGAAGGGCACTGTTTTGATTTCTTGAGGATTACTTTCAATTCTTAGATGTAGTATTGTCATTATTTTATCAATGACTCTGACATCTAGCTGTGCCTTCGTTTTTTTTTTTTTTTTTTTTTTTTTTTAATACCATGTTTTGGACCGGCCCACTCTCCGACTATCTTCAGTATTCTTTGAAAAGTTCACAAGACGTACTGAGAATTTTCTGTTAATTATTCCGAATAGTAAGTTCTTAAAAATTTATTGTCTTAACTGTGACGAAAATAACAAAGATATGGATACTTGTTCAAATACTGCAGTGAACGCTGATCTCACGGAAATGCAATTCCATCGTCGTCATCATCATCAGAGCTGTTTCGAGTGAAAACCAGTGTGATTTCTCCTCTTCAGCATGGCTGTCTTTTTCCAAGAATCTCCGTCTATTTAGGCTCATTTGTTTCTTCAACATGAGGTTTATACTGCAACTACGCTGAGCGGACCTTCGTTTCTAAGCATCCTATAGCCATTCGGTGGCAAACTAACTAGGAGTGCTGTGTAGCCCTTTGGTGGGTGGGGGTCTTTGGGGGGACGATCTGAATTCACTCATAACGTTACCTTTTTTTCTTGGTCACTGATCACCAGTTGTATTGTTCGGAGATAAAAGACACATCAACCGAAGGGAATTTAAAATCTTAACTATTTTATTAAAAATGTTTACGTGTACATTTTTAACTACCCAGTGGGGTCGCTCTCTCACACTCACTGGAGAACAAGTCCATAGACACGAAAATACTAGGTCTACATTGTCCGACGTGTAAAATTTAACTCCCTGAAATCCGTTTGTACATTCAACATTTCCACACCAATTATAGCCAATCAAAAACGACTGTCTTTGTTTTCCTGTATCTGACCTCAAAGGTCAAAATGAGGAAGTCGGAAAAGAAATACAATTCTCTAAAAAAAAATAAGAGTATGTGAGACTGTTTTTAACGGGAGGACAAATCTGAATACAAAATCTTGTGGCACACTTTGCACCAGTTCTCTGTATCCGACTCTTCCAAAAAGTGTAGTTCGCCCTGCACACGTCTTCACTGCTATAATCCAATGATATGTGCGCGTTGTCTGGCTATTCGGTTCTAAGAACTAAACTGCTTGAAAACGACGGGAGAGTCCAGTATATATAGAACATTGGTCTAGGAAATGAAAAACTCTTACACAAAAAGCCTGAAGCATATTGTCTGCTTCGTCTGTGGCATTCATTTGCACCGACTGAGTGTATCAATAGTTCCAAAGTATGGATGATTCTGCAGAAGCCTTCACCACTTTAATCAAATGACTTGTGTGAGTTTTCTGGCGGTTTACCTGGATTCGTTCTTATCCACAAACTTGTCAGCTGTCAATATACCACATAACACCCTTTAGCGCTTAGCCTTGGAGCAGGTAGAATGGAGAAAAACATGTTTTAGTGGTCTCAGCAGTTTTCAATCTGCTTGTCTGAATCATCTTCAAGAAGCGAGAGCAAAATATAAAAGGTCATCCAATCTAACAGTGATCTCATCCAACAATCCTCACTCTTGATCCATATGTGGCCTCCTTTGTAAATCACTAGCGGGTCTTAAATGCCACTTAAGATTATTGCACAAAATTTCATAACTGAATGAATTAAGCTGTCAGACCCTCATACGTCGAAACCGACGGGAGAGAGTCCATTATTATATATATATATATATATATATATATATATATAATTGGGTCTTAACTGTGAACGAAAAAACAAAGGTAGGGATATTTGTTCAAATACTGCAGTGATGTCTAGGAAATATGCATTTTTTTAATCGTTATCAGGGCTGTTTCGACTGAAAACCAGTGTGATTTCAGTCGAAACAGCATAAGTGATTTCAGCATAACTGACCGTTTCCAAGAATCCTACAGCCATGGTTGGCAAACTGTCTAAGATTGTTGTATAGCCCTTTGGTGGAGGTTAGTCTTGGAGCGACGATCTTGATTCACTCATAACGTTACCTTCTTTCTCGGCCGCTAATCGCCAGTTGTGTTCGGAGATAAAAGACACATCAACCAAATTCAAAAACCTTGTGGCATACTGTGCTGTTGTTTTCCAAGATTCCTCCTCTACTCAGACTCATTTGTTTCTCCAACACTCACAGAGCCAACCTGAGGTTTATACTGCAACTACGCTGAGCGGATCTTAGTAAATGTTTAACTATATGCCTCATTAGGGACACACATGGTTTCGAATACAGAGTTGTTTTTCTCTTGTACTGGTTGCCAACCAAGACTAAGAAGCCCAATCTACCCTATTTAACCCATCGATTAAGTCATACCCTCCTCAATAGTATGCGTAAATATAACGATCCCGACTGGAATTCGAACTCGGAATACCGATTCCATGTTCTGTGCATCCAAACATTGCACCACCTACACACCCAACTATGACATAAAACAAGACGATCTTTACATAGCTTGGTTAAGTTCGACCCAACACCAAATATTGAGAAGGAAGATTTTGTTGCGCCAGCACCTTTAGCATATGAGCTGGCTTTGAAAATCAGTATTCGAGTTAGTGTCAAACGCACCTACCTCAGCCAGCAGGCAGACTGATTTGTATTGTTCCATTTTAGAGTTTATGTTAATTATTGATTGCAACAGTCATTGGCCGCCTAATTTGCAAATTCTGACATTTTCTGATGCCAATGTCGGTCAGGGTTAGGAATGATGATGGCGCCTTTACAACTTTTATACTTAACGCTCTTCATTTTCATTTTTATCAGCCTCAGCCATCTCCCAATCTCGCTTTATCTCCCTCTCTCTTTCTCTCCTTCTATCTTTCTCTCCTTCCTTCTCCCTCTCTCTCTCACACACTCGCTCACTCCCTCTCTCTGTCTATATCTCTCTCTTTCTCTCTCCCCCAATACATATATATATATATATATATATATATATATATATATATATATATATATATATATATATATATATTATAACATACAAATAATTTAACAACTTAAGTTTCACCCTTCTGGTCAGGGATCGTCAGATTAGGTTATATTGTTATAATTATGAATAGCTCGTCTCCACCAAATATATATATATATATATATATATATATATATATATATATATATATATATATATATAATTTGCGTTAATATTAAGTGTAGTTAACATCATTTCTATATATGTATGTATAATACAAGTTTCATTAAAAACGACTGACAAGTTACTGCGATTAAGTTTTTCCGAGCGCTTTCGACTGTACTTTTAACCATTATCAAGTATCATTTTATTTTTACTTTTAGCTGAACATACAGAACATTCGGACCATTTCCACATAATTTACATCCAAAAAAGAAGAAAATTATAAGACCACAATGAAAATGAAGTGAAAAAAACTTAACAGCATTAACTTGTCAGTCGTTTTTAATGAAACTTGTATAAAATAAACTTATAATATATTGTTTATATTTTATTTTTATAGATAGAAATATTTAAGCAAATTCTCTGTTTATAATAAACAGTATTAACAACATTTACCGGCCTGAATGTCCGAGAAATTGTCATAGAATATATGCGGCCTCCGACAGGAATCGAACCTGTATCCTACACGGAACCATTATGTAGCCTGATGTGCTATACCATTTAGTTACAGGGGAAACGTCTGATTAGCAAAGTCAAATTTTCAAACAACAAATTTTTCATGATTTCTCTCATATCTGCTCGTAGCGTATCATTCAGTCCCGTAAATGTATGTACAGTGTAACCCGGATATAAGAGAGTTGTCGGGCCGGAGAAGAAGTATCTTATATCAGGGTTTCTCTTATATCCGGGTTTGTTCTATTTTGTTTACATTGACACAGGCTCTAATTTGGAACCAGAGAAATCTCTCTTATATCCGGGTTTCTCTTATATATATGTATCTTATATCCGGGTCTCTTATATCTGGGTTACACTGAATGTATATGTGTGTGCGTGTGTATATCACACTACAAACTGATACCATAAACATTGTGAAAGATCCTGTGAATTTTTAAAATTAAAATTTGTAGTTGAAAATAGTCATTAATTAATTCCAATTGTAAAGAATTTTTTTCTCTGTTTAATGAAAATAAGCATTCAGCGCTCTTTGCGAGTCAGCTTTAACATATTTCAAATTCTATGTTGTAATAGGATGCGCGTCGATTATACCAACATATTTCTACCTGTATATATATATATATATATATATATATATATAAAGACAATTTTTTTTTCATAGAAAATATTCGTCCTCCGACAGAAATCAAACCTGTATCCTATACGGAACCGTCATATAGCCTGACGTGCCTTAACCGATTGGTCCACAGAGGAGCGTCCGGTTATTAATGTCGAATTTACTGCCTTTAAACTACAATCTTCCATGATTCTGTCATGTACATTCATTTCTACTCATGGTGTATCCAAATGTAAACAAATGACGTCACACATTATGAAAATGGACAAAGTCCGACAATTATTTTAAGACATTTTTATGTTTATACATTCTTTTTTATAGATACAAATATTTAAGTAAAGTCTCTGTTTATAACAAACAATATTAACAACATTTACCGGCCTGAATGTCTGAGAAATCTCAGAGAAAATATGTTTCATCCGACCGGAATCGAACCTGTATCCTATACGGAACAGCTATATAGCCTGGCGTGCTATATCATTTAGCTACAGAGGAAGCGTGTGGTTAGCAGGCTTAGGATACGCTTCGAGCAGATATGAGCGTTCGAGAGAAATCATGTAGTTCAAAAGCAGTAATATATATGTGTGTATGTGTATGTGTGTGGAGGGTGTCGTCATTTAAGCTAGAAAATCTTAGGTACTCTACCAAACTAACTAACGATGTGTAGAATTTAAAAAACCGTACTTAACGCAACCATATTTGCAATCTATGCCAAGAGGAAAAAATTAGCGACTATGATAAAAAAAAAAAAAAAAAAAAAAACTTTTAAACCATAAATCCGAAGTTTTAAGTTCTTGCTTACATATCAGAAAATTTTTCTTAAGAGCATATGAGGCTGGATAAAAAAAATAATTTACCTACCCCCCACCACAAACACACCGATGCATTTACAATACACTTGCTTTTCTTCTATTTCCCCTTCTTCTTCTCCTCCTCTTCCTCCTCCTCCTTCTTCTTCTTGTCCACCTCCCCCTTCTTCTTCTTCTCCTCCTCCCCTTCTTCTTTTTCTCCTCCTTCATCTCCTCCTCTTCCTCCTTCTTCTTCTCCTCCTCTTCCTCCTTCTTCTTCTCCTCCTCTTCCTCCTCCTTCTTCTTCATCTTCTTCTTCTTCTTGTCCTCCTCCTCCTCTTCCCATTCTTATTCTCCTCCTACTCCCTTTCTTCTTTTTCCTCCTCCTTCTCCTCCTCCTCCTTCTTCTTCTCCACCACTTCCTCCTCCTCCTTCTTCTTCTCCACTTCCTCCTCCTCCTTCTCCTCCTTCTTCTTCTTCTTCTTCGTTTCCATTACACCCAACGTCATGTGATTGTTTATTTATATTTAAAACTAATAATGTAGCGTTCTTTAGTTTGTTTTAATAAAAATAATTTTCGGTGGTCGTTTAATAAAAAATCGCCTGAGGACACCGTAAGGTTGAAATAAAGGGAGCGGATCCAACTGACCTGATTTCTACAGCGTATATATATATATATATATATAAGTATGAACATTGAAGTCAACACTGAGTTGCCTCTGAGCGTTGACTTCAATGTTCACTTATATATATATATATATATATATATATATATATATATATATATATATATAATATGTAGACACTTTACACACTTTTATATATAATTTTGCGCCCTGCTTCTTACAATATTTAACCATTCCTGGCAGAATTTCTATTGTTACAGTGTGGGATGGCTGGTTGCAAAAGTGATGGAATCAAAAATGTAAAAGAAGAATTTCAGGAAAGGTTAAATTAATATCGAACAGTTTCTAGAGAATGTTCTTTTAAGATTCACAAGGGATTTGCAAAACTTTATGCTGTATAATTCTGGCTAAACCTTGCTCCATAATCAAGGAGCCCAGTCAGGCAGTTAAGAGCCATACCCGATAGCCGGGCGACCATGTCTCTTTCGATTCTTGACTGACTAGGTAGGTTGCCGTTTCTTTCTGTGGCAGACTGGTTGCCAACCAAGGCTAGAAGACCCAGTCAATCCTGTTATTTAACCCATAGTTGTGGAGCAGATGGATTCATATCTAACACAAGGGTATTTACACATAAGTAAACCTAATATACGCGACTGGAATTCGAATTCAGCTATCCGGTTAATAATTCCAGAGCGGTATCCATTTCACCCCGACGCACATTAGACTCAAACAGACAGACAGACAGATTCAGACAGACAGACTCAGAAAGACAGACAGACAGACTCAGACAGACAGACTCAAACAGACAGACTCAGACAGACACACAGACTCAGACAGACAGACAGACTCAGACAGACATAACATAGACAGACTGACATAGACAGACAGACAGACAGACATATTGTAAGAAATTATTTTCTACAATACATTAGAAGATAAGAAAATATTAATAAAAGCGAAACAGTGAAAATTATTTGATAAAAAAATAAATAAATAAAAATCTTAGTTATAACGAAAAGATTTTTAAAAGAAACGCTAAAGAAAACATTAGTTTTGTAGTGACTGTCGTAGCTGGATGGTTTGTTTATAGCAACAGTGGTTGCTAACTTAACTTGCTAGTGTTTTGTTTTCATTGGTCACATTCAAACAAGCTCTGTTGTGTTTTTATTTTGTTTTTGTTTTTTTGTATTTTTATTGTTGTTTTTTGTCAATGTCTGGATTTTTTTGTTTTTGTTTTTGATGAAGAAACCTGAAAGATAAATTTAGATTGCGCTCAGCTGGGTAAAATTCCGATTCTCCGTTTTAAATATATATATACATATATATTTACAACGTTAAATTTTGAATCCAAATTAAATGTATTTTTGAATTTCTCTTTGAACAGAATAAAATATACTTTTAGTGAAAAAGGTTTTAAATTTAATTTTTCCAAAGAAAAAAATAATTATTTTTTAGAATATTATAAGTTAATAATATTATTTGTGTATGAAGAATATGAAACAGATTGTCTATTCAAATATTTTATTTTTTTAAGAAGGGGGGCGAAAATTATCCACCCCTTCGCTTGTACAGTGTAACCCGGATATAAGAGACTGGGATATAAGAGAGACCCGGATATAAGAGAGATTTTCTCTGATCCCAAATTAAAGCCTGTGTTAATGTAAACAAAATTGACCAAACCTGTATATAAGAGAAACCCGGATATAAGAGATTTCTTCTCCGGGCCCGACAACTCTCTTATATCCGGGTTACACTGTAAATTTATCGCAATTTTAATAACTATTAAAATTGCTGATAAATACTTTTTCTTTGAAGTGTTATCAAAATGCTTTTTTCCAGTAAAAGAAAATTGTGACTTTTGTGATTAATCGTAACATTTTTTATATAAAATGCTCTAAGAAATTATATTTAGGATAAACTGACATTTCTCCTCTTTTATATAATAGTTCTAAGTTGTAATGACAAAAGTTCGCAGGCATAGGCTTTAAGTTTTATTTAACTGAATACACAAGGTTTGCCTATAGTGTTCTTTCATAGTCCCAGTAAGCAGAAATAGCTCTCTCAAAAAGGAGAGTAACAAAACAAAGGGAGACGACACTTGTTTATTTATAACATAAAGTATCTTATTTGGGTTGAAAGCTTATTGAAAAATTTTAATTTCAGTAAAAAAAATTATACTTACAATTATTTTTCTGCTGCAAAATTATGAACTTTGTCAACTTTCTTCAAATCAAGAAACAATAAAACAAACCTACGAAATATTGTGTACTTCAATTTGCCATTTGAAAACGAAAAAAAAACAGAATTTATCTTTAACACTAGTAAACATACCCGAAAGAAGAAAGAAAGAAAAGAGGAAAGAGAAATATTGTACTTTAAAAATAGTGTCTTGTGAGACCTTTTTTATTGTTTTGGCAATTAAAAAAAGGACAATCACAAATTTTTAAGTACAATATTTCTCTTTCTTCTTTTCCGTTCAATTAAAATACCAGTAATCAAGAATGGCCTTCTCTTGCTTTGTTAATCTCCTTTTTTGAAAGATGTATTTCTGTTTACTGCGACTATAAAAGAACACTATACGCGAACCTTGTTTTCTCAGTTGAATAAAGCTTTTTTAAAGCCTATACCTGCGTACTTTTGTCATTATAATCATCTGTTTTCTAAAAAAGTGAATTTTATTATGTATTCAAATTTTGCTTTACGTGTTGTTATTATTATTAGCGCGTGAAACAATGTGCATTGTCAATTAATTCTTTGTTATTTAATAAAAGTGTGTCGGTTTTTCTCATGTGGTCTATGTTTATTGATTGGTGACTATTAATATTTTTAGGCCTAAAGTAAAATATATTAAGTTGTTCCCCTTGAGACTCTGACAGAAGGAATAGACAAGCAGACATAGATAGATAGATAGATAGATAGATAGATAGATAGATAGATAGATAGATAGATAGATTTAGATAGATAGATAGATAATAAACAGACATATATACATATATATATATGTATATATATATATGTGTGTGTGTGTGTATGTATGTATTAGCATAGATAGATAGATAGATATGAATAGACCTAGATAGATAGATAGATAGATAGATAATGAACAGACTAATATATATATATATATATATATATATATATATATATATATATATATATATTAGCATAGATAGATAGATAGATAGATAGATAGATAGATAGATATGAATAGACCTAGATAGATAGATAGATAGATAGATACGAATAGACCTAGATAGATAAATAGATAGATAATGAACAGTCTAATATATATATATATATATATATATATATATATATATATATATATATATATATTAGCAAGCATAGATAGATAGATAGATAGATAGATAGATAGATAGATAGATAGATAATGAACAGACTAAGATAGATAGATAGATAGATAGATAGATAGATAGATAGATAGATAGATAGATAGATAGATAGATAGATATGACGCCCTTGTGGAAAAGAGATTTTAAAAGGGGTCAATCGTGTCTGATTTGTAACGAGGCACAAGAGGGTCACATTTCTGCCAAGTCATGCCAACGAAGCATTTCCTGGTTACTGAAGACATAAAATGAGGCCAAAAGCAGATGAACCCTGACATATTGTTTATCAGAAGGTTTGGTAATTGCGAAAAGACAACATGTAATGGCTTCGTCTTTAATTAAATTAATCTCCCATAAGTGGTGGTTTGTGTCCACTATAATGACACAGGCTCACCATCGCCTAGCATCCGGTGAGGATTGGCGTGACTTGCAATACCATTGGGGCTTACCTTGTTAACCATTGCTCTGCGGCAGGCCCCCTAAATTGAATGTGCTTGTACGCACACGTTGCTGAAGATACCATGGAGGACAAGGGAAGGAGAAAGTTTTATGGAAAATGAAAACAGATAAAATTCTTACTGGAATATTCATTCGCAAAAAGAGAAAGAATTATTCATCCCACGCAAAACATGTTCAAGCTTTCAATAACTCCCAAAAAGACGAATGTTATTATCTTTATTATTTGGATCAACTTATTTCACTTAAGCGCAGATATACTTGAGAAGAGCATAAATCAATCTCTTTTCCTCCCAGCTATGGGTTGAATAGCAGAATATGTCCATTTCTATAGTTGGCAACCAGTCTACCGCAGAAAGAAATGGTAGCCTACTGCGGGAATATCTTCTGCCTAGTCAGTCATGAATCGAAAAAGACATGATCGCCTAAGCGTATATCCTTATGGCACTTGAATACCTTTATATTTTCTCCATCCAGCTGTGGGTTGAATAGCGGGACAGATTGGGTTCTATAGCCCTGTGTGGCAACCAGTCTACCGCAGAAAGAAATGGTAGCCTACTGCGGGAATATCTTCTGCCTAGTCAGTCATAAATCGAAAAAGACTTTATCACCCAAGCATGTATTATAAATAGCATTTGACTGACTTTATATTTTCACCCTCCAGTTATGCGTTGAATAACAGTACAGGTTGGATTCTATAACCTTGTTTGTCAACCAGTCTACCGCAGAAAGAAATGGAAGTCTACTGTGGGCATATCTTCTGCCTAGTCGGTCATGAATCGAAAAAGGCATGATCGTCCAAGCGTGTATCATGTATGACACTTGAATACCTTTATATTTTCTCTCTCCAGCTATGGGTTGAATAGCGGGACAGATTGGGTTCTATAGCCTTGACTGGCAACCAGTCTACAACAGAATGAAACATTATGAGTGGTCGTCATATCCACTACAACATTCTGCTAAGTCAGTGTTTCTCAAGCGTTTTAAGCAACGGCACGCCTAGGCGCAAATGAAAATAGCACAGCACACTTAGCAACATTTTAAAAGCGTATACATTTAAATGTTATGAAATAAAACCATAGATTTTAAATAAAAATACACGAACAAATATGAACTTGCTTTATTTTAATGGTTCTATTCAACTATTTGTGCAGCTTATTTAGTGTGAAATGTGTGCTTGGTGTCTTTTCACAGTTTCTTCAATGTTTGCTTGAATATGTGATCGGCAGACACTCATTTTACTTTGAGCCCACGATCACTATAAAAGGTGACCGATTCTTTTTCACCTTCTACGCTGGTATCCACTCTGACAACATCAAGAAGTCTCCGTCCTGACAAATCGACTATAGTGAGATTCGAACCCGAGTATCATGGTCTGAATGTGAATGTTCTAACCACTTGACACACACGCACACGCACACACACACACGCGCACACACATACACACACACACACACACACACACACACACACATATATATATATATATATATATATATATATATATATATATATATATATATATATATATATATATATATTATGAAATGGACAAAGTCCGACAATTCGAACCTGTATCCTAGACGGAGGACGAATATTTTCTGTGAAAATTTCTCGGACATTCAGGCCGGTAAATGTTGTTTAATACTGTTTACTATAAACAGAGCATTTACTTAAATATTTGTATCTATAAAAAAGAATGTATAAACATAAAAATGTCTTAAAATAATTGTCGGACTTTGTCCATTTCATAATGTGTGACGTCATTTGTTTATATTTGGATACACCATGAGTAGAAATGAATGTACATGACAGAATCATGGAAGATTGTAGTTTAAAGGCAGTAAATTCGACATTAATAACCGGACGCTCCTCTGTGGACCAATCGGTTAAGGCACATCAGGCTATATGACGGTTCCGTATAGGATACAGTTTTGATTTCTGTCGGAGGACGAATATTTTCTATGAAAATTCAGGCCGGTAAATGTTATTATTGTTATTAATTATTGATATAATGTCATTAATGTTATGACATTCAGGCCAGTAAATGTTATTAATACTGTTTATTATAAACAGAACATTTACTTAAATATTTGTATCTATAAAAAGAATGTATAAACATTAAAATGTCTTTATATATATATATATATATATATATATATATATATATATATATATATATATATATATATATATGACTTTAAACGTTATTATTAGAAGTTACTCGTATTGAGTATGCCCTATATATTATTATTATTTATTTTCCCCAATCGACCTGAATGCTCCAGAAATCTTATTAAAGAAAAGGTTTTCTTCCCGGCGAAGAAAGAAGTATTTTTTCACTGCTCTCTGGACTGTCATAGCTGAAACTCCTCTCTTTCGTGCCAAACATCTCATGGATTGAGTTGGATCTTTTCTAATTAATATCTTTAGCTCTAATTTGAAATTATGCTCCCTCTTCTTAGTATGACCTTCTGATCCAATTTTCTTCACTACTTTTCTGTCTTTTTTAAACTTTTTAACCGTCCTTGTGAAGGTTCTTGAATGGACTTTGAAGATGGAAGCCAGAGTATGAATATTGGCACCATTACTGAAGGCCTGAATGTTCTTTTTCCTCTCACCATTGCTCAGTTGGGAAGACATTGTGGGGCTGGCACAAAATGATTTTAACCTGTTCTCTTTTTAGCTGAATAACTCAAATGTTTTTTCAGTGATTCTTACGATAAATGGTGTCAAGATTTTCTTATCTGAAAACCTGTAAAAAAAAGAAACTCACGATTATCCCATCGGACTTTTAGCTTTGTGTATTAAAGCGAGTAGTACAGACTTAGACGCAGTGGAAACAGGCTGAGCAATAATTAAGCACCTGTAAAAAATTTCTTCATTTCTGAAAGGAAGAGTTATCATTATTTATTTATAAGTGGTGCGGCAGAAATACCTCCCACATTTTAAAGATTGACAAAAAGATAAAAGTAACTGCTATTAAAAAATATTATTTTTTTATATTTAAATAAAAGGCTACGGTTTTCATTCATTTGATTTTGTAAATGATACTCTCCAAATTCGCCATACACTGTTGGAGACGTCAAGATTTCTAGACGTCTAAAAAGTTCGGGCAATTTGAGGTCTTCCAGGTGGCTTTCATTTAAGCGCTTAGCTTGTGGCCCTGAATATTTTTCAACCTATATTATTACTGATTTTTTTTATCCGGAACAGTATCATTCCGACTTATCATAAAATGAGCACGAAAATGTTACAATTACAGATTCATCAGTCTTAAACCTTTCAACAGCAAACGCACGGTATGCACTGGTTCAAGCTTTGAAGATAACTGATGTTATCCGAAAAGAAATGGTAAGATTTTAGCTAGATGGGAACCTTTTTGCTACTTTTTTTTTTTTTAAATTTACTAGCATCACGCAGATGACAGTTTAAAATGTGCGAGGTATTTTGTCACACTTTGTATTATTTATATTAGGACTAATATCCCTATCCCTTTTTTTGTATAACAACGTTTCGGCCGTTGTGCTCTTCGGTTTTCTCCAGGTGTTTGTCGACGAGATATCCATAGACAATGCTTGGGACGAGTAGTACAGACTTAGAAACAGTGGAAACATGCTGGGCAATAATTAAGCAACAGTAAAAATAATTTTCTTCATTTCTGGGGGAAAGAGTTATCATTATTTATTTATTTATAAATGGTGCGGCAGAAATACCTCCCACATTTTAAAGGTTGACAAAAAGACAAAAGTAAATGTTATTAAAAATATTTGATATTTAAATAAAAGGCTACGGTTTTCATTCATTTGATTTTGAAAATGACACTCTCCAAATTCGCCATACATTGTTGAAGACGATTTCTAGACGTCTAAAAAGTTCAGGCAATTTGAGGTCTTCCAGGTGGCTTTCATTTAAGTGCTTAACTTGTGGCCCTGAATATTTTTCAACCTATATTATTGTCATGGTCCGGTTCCTTGTACCACGGTGATGGTCCAAGGTAGAACCAACAAAGAAGAACTCGAACACGGATATGGAATAACACAGATATATTACAAAAAGGAATATATACAGAGAAGTAGAAAGTGTTAGTACGAACAATCACGTTTAGTAGGGAGAACAATGTAGTCTCGACCAGTATCACTATTCCAATGTCGTGTAGTAATTGTCTGAACGCGACTCTGTTTCGGACTGCCTCTGACTCGACTCTTGACTCGACTTGAACTAATGACTATATTTAGCCCCCCCCCCCCAAAATGGGGTATTATATGGCACAAGGCCAGTTTTTAAACGTGGGATCTCCGAGCCCGTGGGATCTCCGAGCCCGTGGCCTCGGCCCAAAAATATGCCCATTGAACCCCTATAATCGGGTTCAGGGTCGGTTTACCTCCCCAAAGAGACTCCGCCCTTCGGCGTAGCCTCGTTCGGGTTCCACCCCGCCCGAAGGCAGAGAGTTCAACCAAACAGCCGGTCTCAAGACTTGAACGACTGACAATTTTCAGTCACCCACCCACTGGGGTATCATGTGGCACAAGGCCGCTTATTTAATGTGGGATCTCCGAGCCAGTGAGCTCGGCCCAAAAATATGCCCATTGAACCCGTATAAACAGGTTCAGGGTCGGTTTACCTCCCCGAACGAGACTACGCCCCTCGGCGTAGCCTCCTTCGGGTTCCTCCTCGCCGGAAGGCAGAGAGTTCAACCAAACAGTCTGTTCAGAATTGAACCACAGACTCTCGCCTACTGAGGCGCAGTATTTATTTAGTATGGAATAGCCCATTATTATTATTATGGGTAAGATCCCATAACAATTATTATCGATGTTTTTATCTGGAACGGCATCATTCCGACTTGTCATGAAATAAGCACGAAAATGTTACAATTACAGATCCACAAGTTTTAAACGCTTCAACAGCAAATGCACGGTATGCACTGGTCGAAGCTATGAAGGTAGCTGATGGTATCCGAAAAGAAATGGTAAGATTTTAGCTAAATGGACACCTTTTTGCTACTTGTTTAAATTCACTAGCATCATGCACATGACAGTTTAAAATGTGGCTGATATTTAGTCACACTCTGTGTTATTTATATTAGGACTAATATCCCTATCCCATTAACCATTTTGCCCTGGGTTGTGGACAATTATACTGTTACACGATTTGGACAATTTTGCTGTTATACCCGGTATATATATATATATATATATATATATATATATATATATATATATATATATATATATATATATATATATATATCCGAATATAGAGAGAAGGAAAATAATATAAATTATAAATTATAACGGTCATAGCATTTATTCAAAAGAGAACTCAATACCAAGAGTAAAGCAATAATTCTCACCAGTCGAGATGCAGCCACATCGAAACAAGAATGCATCTTTGTAGTGAGTAAGATGTTTTTGTCCGTATGTAAATATTATAAACATTAGGCAACACTCCCTCTTTTATACAGGTTTAATTGAAGATTACTAGCTGGCTTTAAGCTTTTTATTATATTTTTCTTACTTTCGGACTTCCTTACTTTTCTTTTTTTTAGATAGAGAGTGTGTAAGAACTGTCCAAATGAACTTTGGATCCGACCGTTTTCGTATAAAGTCTTAGACATTATCAATATTTTCTGCTTTTGTTTGAATATGTAAATTTATATACCGTAATTCCCCATGTATATTACGCCTTCATCCATAATACGCACCCCTAAAATTGTGCTGAAAGTGTGTCAACATTTTTCTACTCATGCATAAT
Organism: Acanthosepion lycidas; assembly: GCA_963932145.1. Lineage (NCBI taxonomy): Eukaryota > Metazoa > Mollusca > Cephalopoda > Sepiida > Sepiidae > Acanthosepion > Acanthosepion lycidas. The sequence continues at coordinate 73,765,872 of OZ010607.1, read as the reverse complement.
ACGCACCCTTTGTTTGGTAATCAAACCCTATAAGTTGTACCTCTCCAATTTCATTACGGCCAGCGCTTCCTACTCTTATTCAAGCTGTAATTTATCAAAATTTCCGATCTTGACGATTCTAAAAGGAAACGGAAATACCTTTATTGTTCCTACTGCGCAGACTCGTTAACCTGGTTCTGTTCGATAAAATATGCAATCTATCGGATTTCAAACATAGAATAATATTATTCTAATTTAGTATTATGATAATTCTTATTTTATTTTACATTTGCAAATATTGTGAGGTACATATGATTATATTTGACATCCTTATGGGGTCACAGTAGCCGAATGTGAGTGTGAAATTGTCGTGATGTTTGTGGTGAGTAGACATTTCGCAACTGAAATCGACCTATGAAACGGCAAATTTTTTAATATTTTTGTAGCTGCGCATAATGCTCAAACCTAATTGTGCTTATTATATTTTACAAAAAAATCGTATTATACATGGGGAATTACAGTATATATATATATATATATATATATTAATTAATTGATTCATCGAGTCTGATAGAAACCTCAGGACGGCCGTTTCGTCCTATATTTGGGACTCATCAGCAGTGCGCATCCACCACCGAGGGAATCGAAACCCCAACAGGCGAACACCATACCAACTGCTCCACCGGAATCGAAACCCTGACGGTTAAGTTGGCAAGCGAACACCATACCAACTTCTCCACCGGGCCTCGGTGACGCAGGGATTGCAAATCAGACTCAATGTAGCGCCGCTCACTCCCACATTCCGTGGTGGAACTCAACTGAGATTCTCTCTAGCCATAGGACTGTGCCTCCTGGAACCACGACTACTCTCACCAAGCCGCACCAACTGGAGCATTAGAAGCTGGTTCAAGCGATGATAAACACAGATAGTAATTAGGAGCTAGGATGATGTCGCTGATTCTTCAATATAATTATTTGAATTAAATTGAGTTTTCGGCTCTTGTTTTGAAACATGAGAACTCTTATGTAGCGATGGAATCATATTATATATATATATATATATATATATATAGAGAGAGAGAGAGAGAGAGAAAGGAGTGAGTGAGAGAGAGTGAATGAGAGTGAGAGCGTGAATGAAAGAATGAGAGAGCGTGAGAGAGAAAAGAGAGAGTGATATCAATCTGACTCCGTCGTTAAGAACATTATTAGTCTGAAAAAGTTACTTTTTTTTTTTGTTTTTTTTTATTTTCTCATTCGATCACCCACTGTTATATTTGCTGTTTTGATGACTATGTTAAGACCGATATACTCTCCGTCCTCCTTAAGGATCTTAAACTGTGATCAAAATACTTTATCTTGTTCAATAATTCCTTAAATTTCGCTGTCAAATCCGTGACGAAAAGGAATACAGAGATTGAAATATTTTTTCTTGTTTTTCGCACGCTAGTTTATGGTAACATGTCTCCACAGATTGACACCTAAGTTGTAAACCTTTATTTTTTTCTGCTTCTTGCTCTTTCTCGGGCTTATATGTAGCTTAGTCATGTATTTCTAAATGATAGTGGTTAAAAGCTCTTTTAATGAAATCACTTTTTATTTACATGATTCTATTGTGGTTACAGACATTTCTATAAAAAATACAAAAAACAAAAGGCAGTTCAAGCTAAAATGATTTTAAAAAAATTCCCAGGTGGAAAAGAAAAAAAAAATTTAAAAAAAAGGACATGTGAAGTTTCATTTTCTGAAAGACATTCGTAAAATGGCGTCCAGACTTCCTTTGTTTAAAGAATCCCGACAATGATATTTGCACTGCAGATGAGACTGAAAGAAAATACACATCGTAAAAACAAACGAGATTTGTGCTGCGAGAAACAGTGAGAGATTTATTAGCCTCGGTTTCGCTGGAGAGTCAATGGCGGACCATAAAAATTGGCCGACTGATGGCGGCAAACAAAAATGCCGATGAGATATAAAATTACTTCATGTGACAAGAAAAACAATGTCGAACATTAAGAATGAGTTTTCAAAAGCTAGGATGATGTGGTTGATTCTTTCACTCCCATTAAATCAGATTCATTTTGACCAAGAACGAAACAAAACAGCAGGCAGGTGTCACTGCTAACCGCGGATTCGGTTACCCGCGGTCAACCCACAAAAAATTTTAAAATGATAGTTTTACCTTTAATGTTCCTGAATCGAAAATTGAACGACCTAAGAAAAGGAAATATAAAGGCCAATCGGATGTTCTTTTTTTCTTTTAATTTGATATAAAAAAAAAATTTTTTACATTTTATTCTGGTTCTTTGTATAGGAGTAGAAGTTTATCCTTTGTTTCCTGTTTAGGATTGGGTTTCCGGTTCCTTCTAAAGTCTACTCCAACTCTATACTTCTAAAGTTTCCACGAAAACTCTGAAATTTTATTTAATATTATACTAACCTTATAAAATTAGATAAGTCCGCCTATCACCCGGTACATGCACCTCCCTGGTCTTTTGAACAGAAGAAGTTTATCCCTTTATATCAATCCTTCCTGAGCTTCCGATCCTTGCTGGATCAGGAGGTCACAACAGGAATAGGGATCATCATTTCAACTTAGAGCTAAAGAGATCAATTAGAAAGATGTTTGGAACGTAAGAAAGGAATTTTAGCTATGACAGTCCAAAGAGCAGTGAAAAACAGACTTGAAAATGAAATCATACATGAAACGGTGAAGCAACTTGTAACTCCAGGACAGAACGTTAGAAAGTTAGAGGGGGTAAAGATTATCTTGAATAAGTTGGAAAATGATCCTGGAATTATAAATATATATATATAGTGTAACCCGGATATAAGAGAGTTGTCGGGACCGGAGAAGAAGTCTCTTATATCCGGCTTTCTCTTATATCCCGGTTTGGTCTATTTTATATACATTAACACAGGCTCTAATTTGGGACCAGATAAAAATCTCTCTTATATCCGGGTTTCTCTTATATCCGGGTTAAACTGTATGTATATATATATATATATGTATGTGTGTGTGTGTGTGTGTGTGTGTGTGTGTGTGTGTGTGTGTGAAATTTATTTATCTCCTTCATTATCTTCCGATCCTTACCTACGATAAATTAATGATGAACAAGTCATTTTCTTTTATGATCGATTTCATCACGATACTTCTGTTAAGCTTGGAGAGTAATTATATATTCTTATTGCTAACAGTCCAATAGGTTTATAAAAACCTCAAAGAATTCCAGTAAAATATCTTTAATCATTTCAAAGATACAATGGTTCAAATCTTAATCTAACAATTGAACAATTTTGCTGTTACAGGATTAGTTTATACTGCAAATATACTGAACTTTACGTACAGTTCCAGGAAGACTCATATGTCTATATTTTTGAGATGATGTATTGTATCTATTTATATGATTTACATTGTTCAGACTGTTGTCCTCATCTCTGTTGCCATATTGACGACGTTTCGGCCGTTGTACGCTCCGGCCTTCTTCAAGATCTGTCTATATTTCTAAGATGATGTATTGTAACTATTTACACGATTTACATTGTTCGGACTGTTGTCCTCATCTCTGTTGCCATATTGACGACGTTCCGGCCGTTGTACACTACGGCCTTCTTCAGGATACGTCTGTATTTACATCATCCGGACTTTTATCCTCATCTTTGTTGCCATATTCACGACGTTTCGGCCGCTGCTCCGGCCTTCTTCAAGATCTGTTCATATTACGGGGATGAGATATTGTAACTACTTAAACTATTTACTTCATTTGAACTGTTGTCCTCATATTTGTTGCAATATTCATGACGATTCAGCCGTTGAATGTTCCGGCCTTCTTCAGGATCTGTCTTTATTTCTGAGATGAGATAATTATTTATACTATTTACATTGTTCGGACTGTTTTCCTCATCTTTGTTGCAATATCCATGACGTTTCGGCCGTTGTGCGCTCCGGCCTTCTTCAAGATATGTCTATATTTCTGAGATGAGGTATTGTAGCTAGTTACACTATTTACATCATTCGGTCTGTGTCCTCGTCTTTAAATTACAATGTTTATCACATGAAGAAGACCGGAGAGTACAAAGGCCGAAAATATGACAACAATGTCAACATAACAAACGTGGCCTGAAAACCGTGTTGAATTAAGTGTCCACTTTCAAATATGTATAAATAAACATATATATGCATACACACACACACACACACGTATATATACGTATAATGTCACACACATTTGTATATGCAGAGATACAGATGTACATGCTCATATATATATATATATATATATATATATATATATATATATATATATATATATATATTAAAGACATTTTTATGTTTAACGTTCTTTTTATAGATACAAGTATTTAAGTAAATGCTCTGTTTATAATAAACAGTATTAAATAACATTTACCGGCCTGAATGTCCGAGAAATTTTCATAGAAAATATTCGTAAATGTTATTTAATACTGTTTATTATAAAAAACAGAGCATTTACTTAAATACTTGTATCTATAAAAAAAAGAACGTTAAACATTAAAATGTCTTTAAAAAATAAATTGTCGGACTTTGTTCATTTCGTAATATATATATATATATATCTATATATCTATATATATATATATATATATATATGTGTGTGTGTGTGTGTGTATGTGTGTGTGTGAATTGGGATCAAATACAGATCACATATTGATCCAAATCTCAGAGAATAATAAGATAAAGAACAAATAGGAAACGTTTATAAATCTAACGTGTTTCGACCTTTATGAAAGCTTCATCAGAGAAAGAGATATGGAGAGAGAAAAAGAAGAAAACAATTCTGTTATTTTTATTTTTTTGTTTGATTTTTATTGATTAATCAGGTCCCCCGCGAATTTGACTTGTTAAACAAACTTTAGCATAATTTGGCATTCCTTATTTTAGGGGAGAGACGACACGTCCATTCGAAGTTCCAAGAAATTAACATATTCCAAAACCAACCTTAGTGTTTATGTATGCTAGTGTATAATAATTTTTGTTTATCTATGTAAAATTCAGATGATGTATATTAGTAAGCGTTTGTGCGTGTCTTTGTATCTGAATGCATGTGTGTGTATGTGTGCGTGTCAAGCAAATATTATATTTGTAGGTTATTTGCATGTTGATTTTGAAACATTATCTTGTAAATAACCGTTTTTTTTTTTAAATAAACATACTTTACGTTCTTTAAGTATGGTTTCAGTAAAATTTGCTGCGGTAACGTAATGTTTTCGACCTGTGTTTATAGTTGGTAATATATTTAATAGTAATCCCTCGAAGCACTTTCGTCGAAATGAAATCATCCGAATACTCACACAAACGTACTAGACTTATCCTACACTTATATACAATAACCAATATTCAGGGTCTATACAGTTGTCCTTGGAACCCGATAATTTCTTGGAACTTCGAAGGGACGTGTTGTCTCTCCTTGAATTCGGAACGCCATAAATTATATGAAACCTGATGAACGAATCAAAATCTGACAACATAAAAATAATAATACCATAATTTCTTTCTTTTTTTTCTCCATATCTCAATCTTTGATGAAACTTTAATAAAAGTGAAGCATGTTAGATTGATAAACTTTTTCTATTTGTTCTTGATCTTTTCATATATATTACGTTGTTGCAAAAATAATGACGTAATAATGTCGTTTTTTGACGTATTTTTAACGTCAAAAAACGACATTATTACGTCATTATTTTTGCGCCAACCTAACATATATATATATATATATATATATATATATATATATATATATATATATATGTATGTATATAAATTCAAGCTACAGTTCTTAGAAGCAACTCATATTTAAAGAAATTAAAGCCGGCACTGAACAGAATAAAAGCTGGCTCTGAGCAGAATCAACTATGAATACTGCAGTAATGTTCTGAAATGCCTATAAAGGAACAGTTTTTTCACGCTTTAATACGCGCGTGACCATAACATTTTAACCTAGAGAGAAAAGATTCCATAATGGATAATTTTTCACGTTCTAATGAACGCTCTGGATATTGTCAACCGTTTGCATTTAAAAGTATAATGAAAAATTATGGTAATGGATAGCAAAACACAGCTTTGTATAAATACTTGTACCCCTGAACACCATATAGTTTTGTACCAATTGCACTCCTGAAGATGATCTTGGAAGAAGATCGAAAGTACTTTGGAAATGAAAATCAAAGAAATTTAAACAGTTAGAGCACATTTCTATCATCCTTTAACATCAATACACGGAAGGTTATTCGTGAGTCTGAACGGATTTTGTTAAAAATTAGCTGACATAATGTCTGTAATTATTCCATCAGACATGCCTAAAAGAGAATTAGCTGCCTAAACTCACACACACACACACACACACACACACACATATATATGTATTTTATGTATATTTTTCTTCTCAAACAAATGGAAAAAAAGAAGTGACGTTTCACATACGGCTTGCCTACAAGCAGGATTGTTCATAACCATTTTCGATTCTCACCCTTCGAAATGCAATCAGAATGCACTGAAACCAAGTTGCATCTTTGTAGTGAGTGAAATGGTTTTGTCTATATGATAAGATTATAATAAATAATTATCGCTCTACTATCGAACCCTCTTTTGGATTAATGCTGTGAACGTTAGAATTTATGTATTACTTTCATTCCCAACGCATCGGATATATATATATATATATATATATATATATACATTAAGAAATGGACGAAGTCCGACAATTTATTTATTAAAGACATTTTTATGTTTAACGTTCTTTTCATAGATACAAGTATTTAAGTAAATGCTCTGTTTATAATAAACAGTATTAAATAACATTTACCGGCCTGAATGTCCGAGAAATTTTCATAGAAAATATTCGAACCTGCATCCTATACGGAACCGCCATTTAGCCCGGCGCGCCTAACCGCTCGGCCACAAGGACCGTTTGGTTGGCAAGGTCGAATTTACTGCTTATAAACTTCATATATATATATATATATATATCAAGTAGAAAACCTTAACGCATCATCGAAAAGACGATTATAATTTATTTCAACAGGTAATTTTTTAACATCCGTCTGATTTGACCAAAATGTGTGGGAAGTATTAATTTTATAAATATTTCTCGATTTGTAAAATTTGATCAATATTTTATTTTTGCGTCAATTAATAATATTGTAGATGTTAATTTTACATGAGTAAGTAATTTAAAAAAAAATTATTAAAAATCTTATTAAGTGGGTTATCTCGGTTAAAATGTTTGTCAACTTCAGAAAGTATTCACCGTTATTTATATTAATTAGATAGTTGGTACAAAGAAACATTCATATATATTCATATATATATATATATATATATATATATATATATATATATATATATATATAATATAAATCTATTTCCATACCTGATGATGTCTGTAGGAATATAGAAAATTTTTGTAAAAATAAAAAGACCTTATGCAACTGAAATTTGTAAAAGAGGATCATATCATTCATATACAGGTTCGGGGTTGATGTATCTTATTTGAATTGTTAGCGACGATGGATTCTCGCCAATTAAATCATTAACCTCTGTATTTGTTTTTTGTATGGATAATTCATGAATTTATATATATATATATATGTATATATATATATATATATACAAATACACACACATAGTCATATATATGCACTACGTACGTCTGTACAGGTAAGAATACATGCACATATGGATATACATACACTCTCACATCGATATACATGTATACTCATATATATATATATATATATATATACTCATATATATAAATATATACTCATATATATGAGATATTTGTATGTATAAATTACTTCAGTGTTACAATCATAAACGCTCTCCTAGATAAGCACACACATGCATGCATACATACACAGATATACGAATGTATGTATGCATGTGGACGCGTGTGTCTCTATACGTATGCATATATGCACACATGGATATACATATATACATACATGCTTACATACACACATATATATATACATATATACTTTTGTTTATATATATATGTATGTGTATGTATGCATATATATATATATATATATATATATATATATATATATATATATATATATATATATATACATACATACAAATACACACACACAGTCATATATATGCACTACGTACGTCTGTACAGGTATGAATACATGCACATATGGATATACATACACTCTCACATCGATATACATGTATACTCATATATATATATATATATATATATATATATATATATATATATATATATATATATATATATACTCATATATATATATATATATACACATATATATAAATATATACTCATATATATGAGATATTTGTATGTATAAATTACTTCAGTGTTACAATCATAAACGCTCCCCTAGATAAGCACACACATGCATACATACATACATAGACAGATATATGAATGTATGTATGCATGTGGACGCGTGTGTCTCTATACGTATGCACATATGCACACATGGATATACATATATACATACATGCTCACATACACACATATATATATACATATATACTTTTGTATATATATATATATGTATGTATGCATATATATATATATATATATATATATATATGAGATATTTTGTATGTAGAATGTTTTTACTAACTTACAAAATTAAACGATCTCATAGACGCGTGCACACACACACACACGCACACACACACACACACACACACACATATATATATATATATATATATATATATATATATATATATATATATCTGAACTGAGGAAGACTTGGTATGAATATCATTTTTCTCCGTTAAAACTTTCAGAGAATTCGACCATGTTGTGATCGGCATCTTTCAAAATAAATCATTCTTTGTTATTGGCGGCGGTCCTAGGCGAGGTTAAGTGAGGTCGCATTTGTCACGTAGTTCTCCATTGACCAAGTTCCCTTGCTGGGCACACGATGGCCGTTTCATTTTAAGGAACTCTTCTCAAAGGAGGCGCGAAAAATGCCTGTGTTCAGCGAAACGTGTACGTCCGCCATTTTTTTTCTTTTTCTTTTTTTTTCTTTTTTTTGTCAACGAAAGATTTTGACACAGATACACAGAGAGCTGACATATCGTTTTTTTATTCTTATTTTATTTTATTTTTTATTTATATTTTTTATGCGGGGAGGGGTAAACATTTTTTATCATTTCCATTTTTTTCTTTTTGGTATATAAACCGTTTCCCATTTTTTTTTATTTCTTCACATTTTTTTTTATTTTATTTCAAGCATTTGATATAATTTTCCTGTCTTTTTTACTCTTCACCTTCTTTTGTGTTTTATTTATTTTTCGCGGTGGGGGTTGAGCGTGTGTAAAAGAAGATTTACGCACGCAAGATGTGTACGTGTATATAAATCTGCACACGTAAATAAATATGTGTAAATATTTCGATGAATTTGCGTCGGCAGGCGTTCTGTTCATGTAAACAAGTTTGTTTTGTTTTTGTTTTTTTTGTTGATTGCGTTCGGGAAGTGAGTAAATTGCGTATTACAGATTTTGGGTTTGCTTAACTAAAACAGCAGCAAATTTCTATCCCACAAAGAGGTTTTGGGGTTCGTGTGCGTACAGAAAATATGTTTACACGTTGTAAACATAGTCATATACTCATAGACAGATAGATATGGACAGACTGAGGTATATACTAACAGAGTGAGATGGATATATAAGAACAGACTGTGATCGATACATAGATAGATAGATAGATAGATAGATAGATAGATAGATAGATATGAACAGACTGAGATAGATAGATAGATAGATAGATAGATAGATAGATAGATAGAAACAGACAGAGATAAATAGATAGATATGAACAGTGTTAGATATATACTGAGATAGATAGATAGATAGATAGATAGATAGATAGATAGATAGATAGATGCGAAGAGATTGACATATGTAGAGATAGATAATATGTAGATAGATATATGGCTATGAGCAATCTGATATATATATATATATATATATATATATATATATATATATATATATATATATATACATAAATATAAAAGTGAACATAGAAGTCAACACTTAGAGGCGACAGTCTGTTTCATGCGAGATGCAATGGTCAGGCCTGACGATTGCATATAGCATGAAACAGACTGTCGCCTCTAAGTGTTGACTTCTCTGTTCACTTTTATATTTACACACGCTCTATCTCTGATATTGAGCACTTTATTCCATAAATATAGCACACCTTAAGACTATATTTCTTTATATATATATATATATATATATATATATATATATATATATATAAAGATAGATAATGAACAAACTGAGATAGATAGACAGATAGATACTGAAAAGACCAACATAGATAGATAGATAGATAGATAGATAGATAGATAGATACTGAAAAGACCAACATAGATAGATAGATAGATATGAACAGAGTGCGATAATTATTTTATGTATTAGCTAAATTAGGTCATTTTCTGCTATGTCTTTTGCGTCGATCAGTGATATTATGTATGAGCTTGGTCTGAGGTATCTTTTCGGTATACTAGCTAATATACAACCACCTTTGAACACACTAAGGCGAAACGCGCGTCATTATAAAACTTTTTTCTTCTTTTTCTCATTTCTCCACTTTTGTTCGGGCACCATTTTTGTTTATGATCGGTCTCATCACGATTCTTTAAGTTAAGTTTCGAGTGGAATTATACATTATTCTTATTGCTCAGAGTCTAACAGTGTGATGAAAAAAACCCTCGGAGAATTCCAGTAAGATATCTTTAATCATTTCTAAGATTCAACGATTCAGAGATTTATCTAACAAAATGCCAAATTTTCTTTCCGACCCTATGTGTATATTAGCACTTGAAAATATATTTCAATTGAGCACTGTTGAGTGATAGGCTGATTCTATAAAACAACAGCCACCTGCGTTAATTCAAAGCTCTTCAGTAAAATGAATTGGAGCACTCCGGCTGATTGGAATTTGTTTACATTCGTAAAAAACAATATACTAGAATTAACTGTTTCGCTCTGTCAAATGAAGATAACAGTAGAAACTCTGACTGACACCAAATCGGTTGGGTTTCGATCAGGGATTGAGGCATTTGGAAGAATAGTCGCACTGAGGAGCTGTGATACAACGAAATAGTTACTGCCTCCGAATGATATAGACGCACACACACACATATATATGTATGTTTGTGTAATATGTATGCATATATATATATATATATATATATATATATATATATATATATATATATATATATGTATATGCAGTACTTATTGGAAAGGGCTCAATATCAGTAATAGAGATAACATATTCAATGATAGTCCGCCCTTGCTGCATGAAAATTTCAAGTAACGACAATCTCTTATATACGAGACGCGGAAGCAAAAATCCCGTCGCAGCTCGTGACGTCACACATGACAACGCGAGAGTGAAAAACGAGAAGTATTAAGTATGGGAAGCCTTTGGTATAAACCAATGGCTTCTGTAAATAAATTATAGGCATTTAAGGATATATGTGGAGATTTCATAGTTTATTTTGTTCAGGTTAGGTTTCACCTGTTTTATGTATAAAGCTGCAAGGGCGGACTTTCATTGTTGTTTCGTCTGTTGCTTGATTTATTGAAATTGTCATCTTTGATAATGGCTTGTGTAAGCCGAAAGCTTAGACTGGATTTAAACATATATCATTATTGTGATTTCCTTTCGTCTTTCAACGATAATGTGATTAAGCTTATCAGGCAATATGAAAGAAACTTACTTAAAATAAATAGACAAAACTTGTCTATATTATTTAATGAAATATGCATTAATATATATATATATATATATATTAATATATATATATATCAATATATACTAATATATATATATATATATATATATATATATATACACGTGGCCTGACGATTGCGTCTAGCATGAAACAGCCTGTCGCCTCTAAGTGTTGACTTTAATGTTCACTTATATATATATATATATATATATATATATATATATATATATATATATATATATGCCTGGTATTTTCAGGCATGGATTATTGTGTGCGAAAAGATCACCACACCACGTCCCACAATTAAACGAAGTTACATTCGATACAACTCATCGAAGTTTTTGCAAAATACCCTTCAGACCAATTCTGGGCAACTTGGACAACTAATGGTAAATCAGTGCAATGTGGTGTTCAAGACAAGGATGCGTCTACTCGCCGGACCTTTTTAACCTATACAACGATGCTATTCTGGAAGAATTAGATGTTCTGCCAAGATTCATTATTACCGACCAAAATCTTAACGAGATAAAATATGCAACTGAGGTGGATATCAGTCAGAGAAATGAAACATCAAGTACTCCAACGGAAGCAAAAGTGAGCGCCAGGACCGAGGAAAACAACGCATAACCTACCTAGCAAGTTCGAGTAAATGGATGACTGGACAGGGTTTAGAAGATATAGCAAAAAGATCAAATTTATTAAGACCAAAAAGGACAGGAAACTGTGAAGAGTCATAAACTCCAACTTCCTGAAGGAACATGATACAAAGATTCTTTATTTACGTGTTTGTTTAGACCAGGCATACTTTCTTATACTTTCATATGAAAAGGAAAGATTATGAACATTTGAATAAATGTCAAAGCCTTTAACTATTTCTGAGGTTGGATAAGCGAGTATTTTTTAATTATATGCATCTGCGAAGCAGTGCGTCTGTGAGCGTTGGTATTGGTAGTACAATTTCATTGGATGCAGAGGTTTTATAGGCAGATAGATATATAGATAGATAGATAGATAGATAGATAGATAGATATGAACAGAATAGATCTAAAACTACATAGATATAAAAGGATAGATAGATAGATAGATAGATAGATAGATAGATAGATAGATAGATAGATCTAAAGGTACTTAGATCTAAAAGGAGATAGATAGATAGATAGATATAAACAAAATAGATAGATAGATAGATCTAAAGGTACTTAGATCTAAAAGGAGATAGATAGATAGATAGATAGATAGATAGATAGATAGATATAAACAAAATAGATAGATAGATAGATCTAAAGGTACTTAGATCTAAAAGGAGATAGATAGATAGATAGATAGATAGATAGATAGATAGATAGATAGATAGATAGATAGATATGAACAAAATAGATAGATAGATAGATCTAAAAGTACATATATCTAAAAGGAGATAGATAGATAGATAGATAGATAGATAGATCAACAACAAACTGAGATAGTATTGATAATGAAGCAATTTGAAACAGAATGGGCTTGTGTGTCCTTTCCTAACCGTGTGCATCGTGTAAGTGTGGACACATGACTGTGTCGAGTTTGTCATTGGAATGAAGTCCACATCTCTGTCGGACTCCGTGTGTGTAGAAAGAGAGAGAGAGTACAGTGAAAACAAATTACGAATGCAATATTTTTCCCGCCATCTATTAACCAGTCCCCCACCAAACCTTCCTCCGCCTCCACCTCCTAAGACTCTTCCACCATCACTGAAAAACATCACCACCACACCGCCCGCATGACTTCATTGTTCGTCCCAATATGGCTGACGAAAAAGCGATTTTCCAGATCACTCGGCAAAGTCCGGTCGTCGCCATGATAGGCGCAGTAAATATGATTAGTTTCCAATGAAGTTTTGCCGCTTTTCTTTTTGGACAGCCGACAGGCACAACATTTGTTGCCGACAAGCTCCATAGCAGACGTGCTAAGGAAAACGGCATGGGATCCTGTTTGCCTTTCGTGAAGTTGGTACAATGCGAAAAAAAAGTCGAGAGAAAAAAAAGACGAAGGGTGGGGTTGGACTCGAAGAGAAAAAAAGGGACGAAAAACTATGGCTTAAAATAACTAATAGTAACAACAATATATTAAATAATAATAATAGTAATAAATAAAGAAAGATTTTGAAAAGATATGTCTACTGATAGATGTTATAGCGCCAGCCAACAGAAACACATCTTTGAAAACGTTTAAGAATCTATGTATAAACAAGGATGACAACTTAATTCTTCTGAAATGCGATATTGTAATTATTTACACTATTTACATCGTTCGGACTGTTTCCCTCATCTTTATTGCCATATTCACGACGTTTCGGCCGTTATACGCTCCGGCCTTCTTCAGGACCCGTCTATGTTTCTGATATCAGGTATTTTAACTATTTACACTATTTACATCATTCGGACTGTTGTCCTCATCTTTGTTGACATATTCACTACGTTTCAGCCGTTATATACTCCGCCCTTCTTCAGGTGTTTTGAGTTACGAACTGAACATTTTATTTCTTCCACCGTGGTAGATTGTTCTAGTTCCACGTACCATGCCTCTTACGGAGACCTCATTATCAGTTCTCTCCCTTTAACTCAACTTTTCATGTTTTTGTTCACATCCGCTGTAGTCAGGTATTGAACCCACAACGCTTTGGGTTCAAGTTCTGGGTCCAGTGGTTAAAAGCGTTGGATTAATCCAGTAACTTCACCCAAAGATTTGTGATTCCCAGACGATGCGGTGGGCCTCATAGGTTCGGCGGAAGAGGATACCCAGTGAGGCGGAAGAGGATAGCAGGTGAGGCGGAAGAGGATAGCAGGTGAGGCGGAGGAGGATAGCAACTGAGTCGGAAGAGTATAGCAGGTGAGGCGAAAGAGGATAACAGGTGATGCGGAAGAGAATATCAGGTGAGGCGGAAGAGGATAGCAAGTGAAGCGGAAGAGAATAGCAGGTGAGGCGTAAGAGGATAGCAGGTGAGGCGAAAGAAGATAGCAAGTGCGGTGGAAGAGGATAGCAGGTGAGGCGGAAGAGGATAACGTGTGAGGCTGGAGAGGATAGCAGGTGAGGAGAAATGATTCAAAGAAATTGAAAGATTTAGAAACAATTTAAAAAAATTCATATCCAAAAAATAAAAATAATTTCAAATTTTAAAATATTATTATGGATTACTTGCAATTGCATGCATGAGTCCCAGAATAAATAGTTATAAATAATAATTGAGAGATTTTATCATTGTGATGTTTTTTACATTATATCGAGTATTAAGAATATAGTAACTAGTAGTGTCTTCAAATTGGAGAAGTGAGTTATCAATGATAATCTCCTAACTTCTAATACGCGATTATCTCTCTCTCTCTCTCTCTCTCTCTCTCTCTCTCTCTCTCTCTCTCTGTGTGTGTGTGTGTGTGTGTTTTATTTTTAAATGTACTTTTTATCAGATAAAATTTGGTGATCCGCGAGCAAATTTTATTTCCGAAAATGCGGCCAATAGAAAAAAATTTGAAACCAGTGCTTCAAGTCTCTGATTGAGATTTTGTTTCAACTCGTACGACACAAACCAAAGGCAAATAATAATAATAATAATAATTGACATACATAATGAAGAAAATAGCCGAAAAAACATTCACTATTAGATATACAAATGATATCACATATCAAAAAATGCTCTCAATTTAATAAAAATAAATTACAGATAAAAGAAATTACACAAACGTTTCAGTGGATTGTATCAATATCTGTCTATATCTCTGAGATGAGGTATTATGATTACTTATATTATTTACATTATTCGGACAGTTATCCTCATCTTCATTGCCATATTCACAAGGACACATGGCCCAGTGGACAAAGACGTTGGTTAGATCCAGTGATTAGCTTCTAGTGATATAATGTCTGTCTATATCTCTGCAATGAGGTATTATGATTACTTACATTATTTACATTATTCGGACTATTATCCTCATCTTCATTGTCATATTCACAAGGACACATGGCCCAGTGGATAAAGACATTGGTTAGATCCAGTGATTAGCTTCTAGTGATATAATGGCTGTCTATATCTCTGAGATGAGGTATTATGATTACTTACATTATTGGGACTGTTATCGTCATCTTCATTGCCATATTCGCAACATTTCAGCCGTTGTACGCTCCGGCCATCTTCACCTAATTGGAATTTCGAACCGAACCCGTTATTTCGTCCACCTGGGTAAATTGTTCTCGTTCCACATGCCATGCCTCTCCTCAGTTATTTCCCTTTAACTCAACTCTCCAAGTTTTTTTGTTCCCCACTTCTGTATCCTGGTACTGAACTTACAACTCTTTGGGTCTAGTCACTGGATCTAGCCCATGACTTTATCCACTGAACCATGTGCCCTTAAGGACACATGGCCTAGTGTAAAGCTCTATTTTTTAAATTCCAAAAGTGTTTTGATAGAGCTGTTTGATATTTTAGAGATCCGTCTGTGATTGTATAATCTCTGCTTCCAATTTCCAGCTGAAATTCCTATGTATGTTTTTTTTTTTTTGTTGCTTTTTTAAAAAATTATTTTCATTTGAGAATATGGTTTCTTGGTAAATGACGTTTTGATATCGATATTTACCTCAACTTGGAGGTAAATGTCGATATGACATTTACACCCCAAATAGAATGGATAATCCTCATTAAGTCTCAAACGTCCGGCAATTTTAGGATTAGATGTAACCTTTGCCTCGAAGAAAAAAATCAAATAATTAAATACGAAAATATAGATCACTTATTAAATCAAAGAAATGAAATCATATTTAAATGTCGTCATAGATATAAGTTTAAACTATCTTAAAAATAGGCCTTTATTCCTTTTTATGTATATTTATGTTAAAGTTTTTTTTTCTGGTTGTGTTTCTTATGATATTTTTGGTGGTCTGATAATGGTATGTATTATGTGGTGTATATTATTAATATATTAATGCAATATGCATGTATATATTTATATTATACTATCAAAATTATTTCGGTATTCAAATGTGTATTTTTCAAGTAGCATACATTCGACCTTGTGTCACACTTAATATATATATATATATATATATATATATATATATATATATGTAAGATCACCTATTCTTATGGCATTTGACAGAAGAGATATTTGGAAGAATTTCGTTAAAAACTCCCCCCGCCTCTTCGTCCAACAAGATATCTTCCTCTCCCTTTTGTCTGCATTTTTACCCCTTTCTCTCATTTATTACCTCCCGCTACCACAAAAATGACTTTTCTTTCTTTCTTGTCTGTATTTGTTTTTGTTTTGTTTTTTTGTTTTTGTTTTTTTCTTATCAATTTATTTCTTGCGTTTGGTACATTTAAAGCAGCCTGAAGATGCAATGTAAACGAACTGCGAAATAAATTTAAGTTTATAACTGGAAAATTCAAATGTAAGGTTTTGCCTTGAAATGTTTCTGATATATATATATATATATATATATATATATGGAGGGCGTAAAAATTTCTCTGAAATCTATAGAAAAAGACAATATGTATTAAAGAAAAAAACAATCGGAAAACTGCCGACGCGCTTCATCCAGTGTGGACGTTTTCAAGGTAAAAAAAAAAAACCTGGGTGGAGATTAATATTTGGATAATAGGATTTTTTTTTTTACCCAATCTCACCTTTCCTAACAGAATCACTTCTCTCCCGAGATAACGCACACAACAAATATATGAAGAAATCAAAAGAAAATGGCTGAATCTGTCAACACATCAATACAAACAATATTTCTTCATGCGAATTTTTTTTTCAGTTGACCATATGAATATAGAAAGCGTTTCTAAATTCTAAAGGTTGTTTCGCTGTTTCACAGCTCATCGATGTAATTAGACATAAAAAAAGACAATATGTATAATATATATAATATAGATTTAGACGACGCGTTTCGACCAATTTGAAATTTTTCAAGGCAAAAAAAAAAGATGAATTTATTGAATCAAAGTCTTTATAAACAACAAACAAAATGTCCTTATCAAATAGAAGAATTTAGAAACGTAATTTTTCAGTTGATCATATGAATATACAATAGCGTTTCAAAATTCTTGTAATTGTTAACGATATTTTGTCTTTTGTTAAGATTTATTGCGTAAAATACACAATTGTGGCACAAGGCCGGAAAGTTGTTATGGAGTTGAGGCTGGTCCGCACTTACTATCCTATACCTAGCTAATCCATTCATGCCTTACAATAAAAAAAGACAATAGGAAAGTAATTTGTGCAGTAATTTTTCAGTTGACGTCATGAATATACAATAGCGTTTCTAAATTCTTCTAGTTGCTAACGGCATTTTGTTTGTTTTGTTGTTTATAGATACTTTGTTTCAATAAATTAATTTCGTCTCTGCCTTGAAAAGTCCACATTGGGCGAAACGTGTCGGCTGAAACTACACAGTTTTCCTATTGCCTGTTTTCTCATATATACATATATATATATATATATATATATATATATATATATATATATATATATATTCTTTTCAAATATAAAGTAATTGACGTAATTTTTCAGTTGACCATATGAATATACAATAGCGTTTCAAAATTCTTGTAATTGTTAACGATATTTTGTCTTTTGTTAAGATTTATTGCGTAAAATACACAATTGTGGCACAAGGCCGGAAAGTGGGGATTGAAGCTGAGGCTGGTCCGCACTTACTATCCTATAACTAGCTAATCCATTCATTCGTTACAATAAAAAAAAGGCAATAGGAAAATAATTTGTGCAGTAATTTTTCAGTTGACTTTATGAATATACAATAGCGTTTCTAAATTCTTCTAGTTGCTAACGGCATTTTGTTTGTTTTGTTGTTTATAGATACTTTGTTTCAATAAATTAATTTCGTCTCTGCCTTGAAAAGTCCACATTGGGCGAAACGTGTCGGCTGAAACTACACAGTTTTCCTATTGCCTGTTTTCTCATATATACATATATATATATATATATATATATATATATATATATATATTCTTTTCAAATATAAAGTAATTGACGTAATTTTTCAGTTGACCATATGAATATACAATAGCGTTTCAAAATTCTTGTAATTGTTAACGATATTTTGTCTTTTGTTAAGATTTATTGCGTAAAATACACAATTGTGGCACAAGGCCGGAAAGTGGGGATTGAAGCTGAGGCTGGTCCGCACTTACTATCCTATAACTAGCTAATCCATTCATTCGTTACAATAAAAAAAATGCAATAGGAAAACTACAGTAATTTTTCAGCTGACTTTATGAATATACAATAGCGTTTCAAAATTCTTCTAGTTGCTAACGACATTTTTTGTTGTTTATAGATACTTTGTTTCAATAAATTCATTTCTTTTTTTGCCTTGAAAAAGTCCACATTGGACGAAATGTATCGGCTAAATCTACAGAGTTTTCTTATTGCCTTTTTTCCTTTATATATATATATATATATATATATATATATATATATATATATATATATATATATTATAATAAAAAGAAAGAACAGTTAGATAGTTAATCCGGTGTTCTTATTGATATTTTTATTTTTACAAAATAGTGCTCAATGTAAATTTACAGAACATAAATTAACTGATTTAAAATATGGTTTCTTCGCTACACAGGAATTTCCATATTTCAAAAACCGAAGCTAAAAACTTCAAATTTAATTATATAATTAAATTAAAAGAATTATTTCTGTTTCATCTTCAAACGAATTTTGGAATCTTGAAGATGAAACAGAACTAATGCTTTTAATTTAATTATATAATTAAATTTGAAGTTTTTAGGTTCGGTTTTTGAAACCTGGGAATTCCTGTGTAGCGAGGAAACCATATTTTAAATCAGTTAATATATATATATATATATATATATATATATATATATATATATATATATATATATATTGTAAAGAAAGGGATGGATTTGTATTCATGAATCCGACGGCTTTTTGTTAATTAAAAGTTATTTTTAGTGGATACTCGTGTATAAGTAGACGCCGTGCTTATTTATTTTCGGCATCCGGCCTGAGTATAATTATGCAATATATTTTATGCAGTATATCAAAAATATACTTACGTTTAGACTTTGTGCACAGTTTTAATTTTTATAAACATGCATTTTATTTAATATTTGATTTAGTCCGTTAATCATTTTGCAAGTCAGTAAGGATTAACTAGTATAACTAGTAATTTTGTTTGCAAGTCAATAAAAACAACATTTTTTTTCATTTAAAGAATGAGTACATTTTTCCTGGCACCCTATATATATATATATATATATATATATATATATATATATATATATATATATATATATTGATACATGTTTCATTAAATAATATAGACAAGTGTTGTCTATTTTATGTAAATTCTTTTCATGTCGTCTGATAAGCTTAATAACATTATCGCTGAAAGAAGAAAGAAAATCACAATATTGATACATGTTTTTTAATCCTATCTAAGCTTTCGGCTTATATACGCTATTATCAAAGATGACAATTACATTACAATATATTAAGCAATACACGGACAAAACAATGATGATAGTCTGTTTATGTTTACATGTAAGCTTTCCAAGAGATGTCCTGTTTGTTGCTTTTAAGGGTGTTCAATTATTCTTTTGCTATTTCAATTTGCATTTTCACAAGGCTACATTTGTAATTCCAAGTGTTGATAGTTTGGTGGGCTGCTCGATCATGTAATTTAAATTGTGTATTTAGGCAGCATTTTTTGATTGATGCCTGTTTCATTAGATAATATAGACAAGTGTTGTCTATTTATTTTATGTAAATTCTTTTCATATCCTCTGATAAGCTTAATAACATTATCATTAAACGAAGAAAGAAAATCACAATATTGATACTCTTATGGGACCTTACCCATAATAACATAATGGACTATTCCATACGTAATAAATACTGCACCTCAAGAGGAATTAAGGAGAGAGTTCAGTCTGAAGTCTGGAGTGAAGTCCATCAGGAGTCTGTCAGTCAGAGCGAGTGAGCGAGTCAATCAGTCGAGTTAGAGGCAGTCCGAAACAGAGTCGTGTTCAGACAATTACTACTAAACCTGATTGTTCGTACTAACACTTTCTACTTCTCTGTATATATTCCTGTTTGTAATATATCTGTGTTATTCCATATCCGTGTTCGAGTTCTTCTTTATTGGTTCTACCTTGGACTATCACCGTGGTACAAGGACCATAACAGATACATATCTTTTGTATGTAAGCTTTCGACTTACATAAGCCATTATCAAAAATGATAATTACATTAGCTTTTAGTTTATAAATATCCTGTTAATTGCTCTTGTTATATATATATATATATATATATATATATATATATATATATATAAGTAAAAAAAATTCTCATAATTAACCTGTATAAAAAGACAATATTTATAGAGAAAAAAAAAGAAAAGGATAACTGTAGTTTTAACCGCCGCGTTTCGTCCACTGTGAAATTTTTCAAGGCAAAAAAAGAAATGAATTTATTGAATCAAAGTCTAATTAAACGACAAACAAAATGTCTTTATCAAATAGAAGAATTTAGAAACGTAATTTTTCAGTTGATCATATGAATATACAATAGCGTTTCAAAATTCTTGTAATTGTTAAGGATATTTTGTCTTTTGTTAAGATTTATTGCGTAAAATACACAATTGTGGCACAAGGCCGGAAAGTGGGGATTGAAGCTGAGGCTGGTCCGCACTTACTATCCTATAACTAGCTAATCCATTCATTCGTTACAATAAAAAAAAGGCAATAGGAAAATAATTTGTGCAGTAATTTTTCAGTTGACTTTATGAATATACAATAGCGTTTCTAAATTCTTCTAGTTGCTAACGGCATTTTGTTTGTTTTGTTGTTTATAGATACTTTGTTTCAATAAATTAATTTCGTCTCTGCCTTGAAAAGTCCACATTGGGCGAAACGTGTCGGCTGAAACTACACAGTTTTCCTATTGCCTGTTTTCTCATATATACATATATATATATATATATATATATATATATATATATATATTCTTTTCAAATATAAAGTAATTGACGTAATTTTTCAGTTGACCATATGAATATACAATAGCGTTTCAAAATTCTTGTAATTGTTAACGATATTTTGTCTTTTGTTAAGATTTATTGCGTAAAATACACAATTGTGGCACAAGGCCGGAAAGTGGGGATTGAAGCTGAGGCTGGTCCGCACTTACTATCCTATAACTAGCTAATCCATTCATTCGTTACAATAAAAAAAATGCAATAGGAAAACTACAGTAATTTTTCAGCTGACTTTATGAATATACAATAGCGTTTCAAAATTCTTCTAGTTGCTAACGACATTTTTTGTTGTTTATAGATACTTTGTTTCAATAAATTCATTTCTTTTTTTGCCTTGAAAAAGTCCACATTGGACGAAATGTATCGGCTAAATCTACAGAGTTTTCTTATTGCCTTTTTTCCTTTATATATATATATATATATATATATATATATATATATATATATATATATATATATATTATAATAAAAAGAAAGAACAGTTAGATAGTTAATCCGGTGTTCTTATTGATATTTTTATTTTTACAAAATAGTGCTCAATGTAAATTTACAGAACATAAATTAACTGATTTAAAATATGGTTTCTTCGCTACACAGGAATTTCCATATTTCAAAAACCGAAGCTAAAAACTTCAAATTTAATTATATAATTAAATTAAAAGAATTATTTCTGTTTCATCTTCAAACGAATTTTGGAATCTTGAAGATGAAACAGAACTAATGCTTTTAATTTAATTATATAATTAAATTTGAAGTTTTTAGGTTCGGTTTTTGAAACCTGGGAATTCCTGTGTAGCGAGGAAACCATATTTTAAATCAGTTAATATATATATATATATATATATATATATATATATATATATATATATATATATATATATATTGTAAAGAAAGGGATGGATTTGTATTCATGAATCCGACGGCTTTTTGTTAATTAAAAGTTATTTTTAGTGGATACTCGTGTATAAGTAGACGCCGTGCTTATTTATTTTCGGCATCCGGCCTGAGTATAATTATGCAATATATTTTATGCAGTATATCAAAAATATACTTACGTTTAGACTTTGTGCACAGTTTTAATTTTTATAAACATGCATTTTATTTAATATTTGATTTAGTCCGTTAATCATTTTGCAAGTCAGTAAGGATTAACTAGTATAACTAGTAATTTTGTTTGCAAGTCAATAAAAACAACATTTTTTTTCATTTAAAGAATGAGTACATTTTTCCTGGCACCCTATATATATATATATATATATATATATATATATATATATATATATATATATATATATATTGATACATGTTTCATTAAATAATATAGACAAGTGTTGTCTATTTTATGTAAATTCTTTTCATGTCGTCTGATAAGCTTAATAACATTATCGCTGAAAGAAGAAAGAAAATCACAATATTGATACATGTTTTTTAATCCTATCTAAGCTTTCGGCTTATATACGCCATTATCAAAGATGACAATTACATTACAATATATTAAGCAATACACGGACAAAACAATGATGATAGTCTGTTTATGTTTACATGTAAGCTTTCCAAGAGATGTCCTGTTTGTTGCTTTTAAGGGTGTTCAATTATTCTTTTGCTATTTCAATTTGCATTTTCACAAGGCTACATTTGTAATTCCAAGTGTTGATAGTTTGGTGGGCTGCTCGATCATGTAATTTAAATTGTGTATTTAGGCAGCATTTTTTGATTGATGCCTGTTTCATTAGATAATATAGACAAGTGTTGTCTATTTATTTTATGTAAATTCTTTTCATATCCTCTGATAAGCTTAATAACATTATCATTAAACGAAGAAAGAAAATCACAATATTGATACTCTTATGGGACCTTACCCATAATAACATAATGGACTATTCCATACGTAATAAATACTGCACCTCAAGAGGAATTAAGGAGAGAGTTCAGTCTGAAGTCTGGAGTGAAGTCCATCAGGAGTCTGTCAGTCAGAGCGAGTGAGCGAGTCAATCAGTCGAGTTAGAGGCAGTCCGAAACAGAGTCGTGTTCAGACAATTACTACTAAACCTGATTGTTCGTACTAACACTTTCTACTTCTCTGTATATATTCCTGTTTGTAATATATCTGTGTTATTCCATATCCGTGTTCGAGTTCTTCTTTATTGGTTCTACCTTGGACTATCACCGTGGTACAAGGACCATAACAGATACATATCTTTTGTATCTAAGCTTTCGACTTACATAAGCCATTATCAAAAATGATAATTACATTAGCTTTTAGTTTATAAATATCCTGTTAATTGCTCTTGTTATATATATATATATATATATATATATATATATATATATATATAAGTAAAAAAAATTCTCATAATTAACCTGTATAAAAAGACAATATTTATAGAGAAAAAAAAAGAAAAGGATAACTGTAGTTTTAACCGCCGCGTTTCGTCCACTGTGAAATTTTTCAAGGCAAAAAAAGAAATGAATTTATTGAATCAAAGTCTAATTAAACGACAAACAAAATGTCTTTATCAAATAGAAGAATTTAGAAACGTAATTTTTCAGTTGATCATATGAATATACAATAGCGTTTCAAAATTCTTGTAATTGTTAAGGATATTTTGTCTTTTGTTAAGATTTATTGCGTAAAATACACAATTGTGGCACAAGGCCGGAAAGTGGGGAATGAAGTTGAGGCTGTTCCGCACTTACTATCCTATACCTAGCTAATCCATTCATTCGTTACAATAAAAAAAATGCAATAGGAAACCTACAGTAATTTTTCAGCTGACTTTATGAATATACAATAGCGTTTCAAAATTCTTCTAGTTGCTAACGACATTTTTTGTTGTTTATAGATACTTTCTTTCAATAAATTCGTTTCGTTTTTTGCCTTGAAAAAGTTCACATTGGCCGAAACAGAAAAAGACTATTATCACTTTTTTGCCCGTGTATTGCATAATATTATACTGTTATTGACATCTTTGATAATGGCTTATGTAAGCGGAAAGCTTTGATTGGATTAAAAAAATATGTATCAATATTGTGATTTTCTTTCTTCGTTCAACGATAATGTTATTAAACTTATCAGACCTTATGAAAAGAATTTACATAAAATAAATAGACAACACTTGTCTATATTATTTAATGAAACATATATGAATATATATATGTGTGTGTGTGTGTGTGTGTGTGTGTGTGTGTGTGTGTGTGTATTTTGGCATTTGAAGGAAATGAATAAAACACCAAAAGTAAAATGGAAAATTATGAACAAAGCTAGAAATATATATATATATGTGTGTGTGTGTGTGTGTGTGTGTGTGTATTTTGGCATTTGAAGGAAATGAATAAAACACCAAAAGTAAAATGGAAAATTATAAACAAAACTAGAATTTGTAAAACTTGGGATGACCCATGCCCTTTATGCCTACATGAGAAACTACACATTATTAAGTTTCTAAATAATAAAAATCTATTAAACAATAGACATGAGTTAACGGTTTTTTTGCCGACATCATCAAATTTTTGCATTGAATAATTAGCATAAAAACAAACAAAGAATAAAATAATTTTTAGATTCCATAGTCCTAATAAATAGTTTAAATGCCCTACAAAAAAAGATAACCCTTTATGAAGTCGTCAAAAAACAAATGTTAGCGATTTACGACAGTTTTTATATGCACAAAACCCTTTCAGAAAAAAATAAAAAAATAAAATAAAAAATAAATAAATCTCCATAGACACGTAAACGAGACTAGACGAAATCATCTTCCGCTTTAAATTTAGACACCCCAACCTTACACTGACTTGACATCTGTAAATGTAACTGAGATATTGATACAAATTATTAACACCTTACGCCCCTTTTTCTTTAAACAATTGCTCTAGCCGTTACCATAGAAATTTTGATTTCAATAATGAATATTCTTATAAAACGCGTAAATTTCAGTTATTATTAAAAAAAAAAAAATTTCGCTTGAAGATGGAACAGAGCTTAGAACTTTAATTCAATTTAATTCAAATAATTACATTGAAGTTTTCGGCTCTTGTTCTGAAACATGAGAACTCTTATGTAGCGTGTTGGAATCATATTTTTAAATAAATAATTATATATATATGTGGTGTGTGTGTCTCTGTGTGTGTGTGTGTGTGTGTGTGTGTGTGTGTGTGTGTGTGTGTGTGTGTGTGTGTGTGTGTGTATTTTAAAGAAAGGGTAGATTTTTATTTATTAATTCGACGGATTTTTGTTAATTAAAATTTACTTTAATGGATACTCGCCGTGTTTATTTATTTTCGGCTACCGACCTGAGTATAATATGAACTTTTCTTTTTTTTCAGTTGACCATATGAATATACAATAGCGTTTCAAAATTCTTCTAGTTGCTAACGACATTTTGTTTGTTGTTTATAGATACTTTGTTTCAATAAATTTATTACTTTTTTTCCCTTGAAAAAGTTCAGTCTGCACGAAACGTGTCGGCTATAACTAAACAGTTTTCCTATTGCCTTTTTCCTAAACACACACACACACATATATATATATATATATATATATATATATATATATATATATATATATATATATAGTGTAACCCGGATATAAGAGAGTTGTCGGGACCTGAGAATAAGTCTCTTATATCCTAGTTTCTCTTATATCCCGGTTTGGTCTATTTTGTTTAGGTAAGTATTCCTCTAATTTGAGACCAGAGAAAGTCTCTCTTATATCCGGGTTTCTCTTATATCCAGGTCTATTATATCCGGGTTACACTGTATATATATATATATATATATATATATATATATATATATATATATATATATATCAATTAAAAGGTGCAAATATAATTTATAAATTCATGAATCATTCAGATAAAAAACAAATATAGAGGTTATTCTCGCCATTTAAATCATTAACCTCTATATTTGTTTTTTGTATGAATGATTCATGAAATACATATATATATATATATATATATATATATATATATATATATATATATATATATATATATTAGGTTGGTGCAAAAATAATGACGTAATAATGTCGTTTTTTGACGTTAAAAAATACGTCAAAAAACGACATTATTACGTCATTATTTTTGCACCAACCTAATATATATGTGTGTGTGTGTGTGTGTGTGTACAACCAAAAAAAAGCGATACCTAATGATTAAAATGAATTTTAGAAAATGAAAAATCTTTCTTCAAATTATTGAATTAATTTTTATTCCAAGCTACCGAATTAAATCTAATATTCCTAATAATTAAAAGACTTAATTGCATTCAAACCATATTTAAATCGATCGGAATTAATTTTTTTTTCTCTTTATCCACAAAATCTATAAAATTCCAAATATTGCGACATCTGGCAACACAAGATATTCCCTTTATTAAAAGATCTTTCAAAAATAAGATATACTTACCTGTAAAGTTATTTGAAAAAAAAAAATACCTAATTTTAAGTTTAATTAATCTGAATTGAAATAAATATTTATTATTAGGTTGGTGCAAAAATAATGACGTAATAATGTCGTTTTTTGACGTAATAATGTCGTTTTTTGACGTAATAATGTCGTTTTTTGACGTAACGTCAAAAAACGACATTATTACGTCATTATTTTTGCACCAACCTAATAGTTTCAGTACGGGGGAGTCGTTTCTTTGGGTGTAATCATTCATGTGTTTAACGTCTTATGTTTGGAAAATTTAAGTACAGAAGACAAAATTGAAATAAAATTATATGACAAATACAATGTAAAGCACGACGTAAAGAAACGACAGTTGTTGTTGTTTTTTTTAATTTTAAAAATAAATTTAGCATTTAAAATAAACGGGATTTATATTTCTGTGTTGCTTTACATTGTAAAATATGTCAACTAATTACCGAGCAATAATTCTTTACTTAAGTAGAGAAACATTGCTTGGTAATTAGTTGGCATATTTTAATGATTTTATGTGTAGATAGAGGTAATTTAATTTTTGCATTTGTTAGGTGTTTTTTAGTCGATTTCAGCATTTTTCTATGGGGACGTTTGTATAAAGAGATTTTATATCTAAACTAGCCATATATTTGTTTTTAATGTCTATGTTTTTTTTTAACTTAACGTTGAACCTACAATAAGCTTCACTTTCAAAACTGAAACCAACTACTCTTCAGTCCCTGAATATTTTGTTACATAAAAATAATAACGAACTCAATTTTGACGTTTACAGAAAGGCTACAAACAAAAATGATCTGATCAGTTTCTACTCAAACCACTCTTCTAAAATTAAATCTGGAATTATTATAGGTTTCTATCTAAGAGCTTTAAGAATCTGCAGCCGCCAACATTTACTTAAAGAAGAAACATACATAGAAAACACATTCAAAAACCTACAATACCCATATCATTTCATCCACAACGCAAGAAGAAAGGCATACAAAATATACAACCGCAACAAGACTAATAACATAATCCGCAATAGTAAATCACATGAAAACAGATACATAATACTACCGACCAATTCTGTCACGTCCACTATCCAGAATAACCAAACCCATCGAAATAATCTTGAAATAGTCACAAACACTTCCAAAACCATTATAGATATACTAAGATCTTCAAACATTAATAGCAATAATACTTATGAAGCAGGCATTTATAAAATAAATTGCAAAATCTTTTCCTCACAATATATTGGAGAAACAAGTAAAAATTTAAAAAAATGCATTTATGAGCACAAAAGAGACTTCACAAAAAACAACTTAACTAATTTACTAGTCATATTTACTAGTCATACATAGAAATAAATTCAACCACAATTTTGATTTTAAAAATGCTACACTCATAAAAAAAGAAAATAACTCATTCAGAATTAAAATTCTAGAGTGTGCCGCCATTGAATATTACCCAAATATTAATCTACGCTCAGGCTTTTTCCCTATTCCACCTTTCTTAACAAAATTACTACTCTCCCAACCAAAGGTACACAACAATATCGTAAAATCAAAAGAAAATGGTTGAATCCGTCAACACAACAATAATAACAATATCTCCACACGTGATAGTAATTGACGTAATTTTCAGTTAACAGTATGAAGATAGCGTTCTCTAAATTCTTCCAGTTACTAAGGACATTTTGTTTTTGTTATTATTAGTTACTTTGTTTAAATAATTTCATTTCGTTTTTTGCCTTGAGAAAGTCCACATAGGACGAAACGCGGCGGCAAATATTACAGCTTTCCTATTGTCATTTATATATGTCATTCATATATATATATATATATATATATATATATGCATGTATATATAATGAAATTGATTGTCTGACAATTATTTAATATATTTTCTGTTTATATATTATTTTTATAGTTACAATTTATTTAAGTAAATACTGTTTTTAATTGAACGGTATTAATTACATTTAGTGGCCTGAATGTTCCAGAATTTTGTAGAAAATATGAATTCTCTGAAAGGAATCGAACTTCTCTTCCGATACAGAAACCGTCATCTGATCTAATGTGCTATGCCATTTAGCTACAGGGAAGCACCTGGTTAGCAAAATCCAAATTAATGTTTTTAAACACACAATCTTTGAAGATTTTTCTTGATCGATCATATTTGATTATGAAATTTAACTGAACTTAAACGCAAACAATGACAACATATAATGAAATGGATTGGGTCTGGCAATTATTTAATATATTTTCTGTTTACGTTAAGATACATTTTGTGTGTTCAGATATGATCAATTGAGAAAAATCATATATATATATATATATATATATATATCTTCTCTCGTGCGTTCAGGTTAGTCAATGAAATTAAAACATATTTCACCATATTTCAATCAAGGTACTAAGGCCAAATATTCTCTCAGATAGAAACTTATGATTGATTGATTTTTTACGGTTTATCAACCTTTTACAGGTTATTTAAAACCAGAAAAAGTCTTAGATTGTAACAATGATTGAGAGATGATAAAATTTTCCGATACAAGTCGTATTAATTAACCCATTAACTAGTGGGGCGGGAGAGGAGGCTGAATACATTTTTCCCAAGTGTTTTTGCGCGTAAGTGAATATCACAGACCAGACTGGAATTGGAACTCGGCTCTCCAATTTCCAACTCCAAGCAGTTATCCATTACACCACTCGCACATCCAAGCTTACGGCACCCGGTATTCCCAAGGGGTCACCCATCTAGCTACTGACCAGGCACAACGTTGTTTAACTTCGGTAATCAGATGAATATAACGTTTAAAGTAATAAGAAATGTGTATGTGTGTCTGTGTGTGACTATGTGTATGTATCTGTGCGTGTGTGCGTTTATGCATGCGTTTTTGTGTATATGTTTGTATGTCCGTGTTTTTGTTCCTGTGTGTGTGCGCGCGCACCCACGTGTGTGTGCATATGTGTATTTGTTTGTGTGCGGGTATGCATCTGAGTGTATGTGCCTGTGCGTGCGCATGTGTGTTTTTGTGTGTATCTATGGTGTAGGTGTATGTTTATATGTGTATGTATGTGTATATGTGTGTGTCTGTGTGTATGCGTTTGTGTGTATATGTGTGCGTATGTCTCTGTTTTTGTCCCCCTGTGTGTGTGTGTGTGTGTGTGTGTGTGTGAGAGAGAGTGCACGCACGTGCTCCCTTCGGCCACCAGCGCATTCTCCGATTAAAATGATTCCACCACTGACTATTAGTCATTATCGTAATTAGGCGTGTGTCACGTGACACTGAAAATGACATGGCGACTATGAAAGGGGTAAAAAGCCGGGAAAGTTGTTGAAGAACGGTATGTGGTGCTTACGAATGACAAAATAAGGAACCTTTTTTTTTATGAGCACCACCGTAAATATGATGGCGGGTTCAAATTGAACTGACCGTATAAAAGAAATTGGCCAAGCGAAAATCACTATGATTTTTTTCTCTGCTTTAATTCAAGGAAAAAAAATCAAGAAAAAGAATCAACATTTAAAGAAAGAGACAAATTTCTAGCCAAATATAAATGGTAATTGGTTAGTCATATCGATGTATTCAGTGCGTGATATTAGAGAAATCTTAGAAGTGTCAGTTCCTTGCACGTACAAGCATTTAACTATATACGTCCTTTACAAGCATCACAGGGGAAAAAATCGGAAAGTAAAGAATAATGTTATCTAACACAAAAAATATGTATCTCTAGATTTGAAACTCATTGTAAATAAGAAAATTTCATTGGAACGGTTTCTTCCCAAGAGCCATTGCTTTGTAGCACTGACTCCCGATACAATGTTTCCTCAATCACTGCAATCTTAACCTTTTCAAAATCTAAGGTCAAACGTTATCTATCCTACATATCCTCATAATTAACACTTCCTACCACCTCCTCTTACGGCCATAAAACATCATTCAGAAATTTTGAACCGTAAAACGTCATTAGCTTCCGAACAGCTTAATATTTAAATAAATAATCTCAATTTATTTTTATGTTCTTTCTGGAGAAGCGTCATTACTTTCCGAACAGCCTAATACAGACAAACCTCTCATCTACGGACCCCCCACCAATTAACGGACTTTGGATGCAACGTAGAAAATCTGCAGGCAAAATTTTTTAAAAAAGGCTGCAGGAAAAAGAACTTGAAAATCCTCTGCGATTTATTTCAATATTTGCTGGATTAGCGTAACAAGTCGTATTAGTTCTCAAATTGACGACTTGGCGGCAGTGGCAGGCCTATCAATTGTAAACAAAGACGAGTGTACAGTATATAAAGTACGATACATTAGCGCATGCGTGAGAAAGTAGCTGTGAGAAATCTATTATTTTTGTTATTTTGATTAATATATCTATATTAAGTATATATTTATTTATGCCGTATATACATGTTTAAAGTATTTACATTATGATCATAATTACTGGTAGTTACTATAGTGGTTTTATAACTCAAAAATAATCCCTTTCTATCTACGGACAATCGGCTTTAACGGACCACATATCCCTCTTATTAGTCCGTTGATGAGAGGTTTGTATGTATTTCAATAAATTTAACTTGTTTCTTTTTATATCTTTTCTGCTAAAACGTCACTACTTTCCGAACAGCCTCATACTTCAATGAATTTATTTTTTCTACTAAAACGCCATTACTTTCCGAACAGCTTTATATTCCAGTAACTTTAACAGCATCTTTTTATATCGTTTCTAGCAACAACAAAATACCTTTTGAATATTTAACATTTAAATTTTAATACTTTAATTCAAAAATACTTTTTGAATATTTAACATTTAAATTTAAAAAAAAACATCCGTAGAGTAATGAATTGTTATGTAATATCAGTCCTCTTTTTTTTTGTTTTTTGGTTTTTTTTGGGGTTTTTTTTTTTTGTTTGTTTCCTTTCTGGTAAAACCTCATGACGTTTCAGACACCCTAATATTTAAATACATTTAACCTTATTTCTTTTTTTTCTATCCTTTCTGCTAAAACGTCCTTATTTTCCAAACACCCTAACATGTCAGGGTTCATGGCAGGGGCGGTGGAGGGGTTTTTATCCCATCAGAGTAGATGCTGGAGATGTAGTATCTGTTATGTGCCGCAGGCCTTCTCTCCTAGCTTGCGTCTACCATATTGCGTAACATCTGTTACGTAGGGGTGGTATGATAATCTATGACAGGCTTAGACAAGCTATGACCAGATAAGCCCAGATTAGACAAGCTTTAACCATCTTAGACAAAGTAAGATCTGCTTAGACAAGCTTTCACTAGCTTAGACAAGCTCTGACCAGCTTAGTCAAGCTATGACCAGATAAGACCAGCTTAAACAAGCTTTGACCAGCTTAGTTAAGCTAAAACCAGCTTAGAAAATCTATGAAAATATGACCAGATTAGACAAGCTTTGATCAGTTTAGACAAGCTTTGACTAGCTTAGACAAGCTATAACCAGGTTAGGCAAGCTTTGACCAGCTTAGAAAAGCTTTGATCAGCTTAGACAGGCTAAGACCAGCTTAGAAAAGCTATGACGAGATAAGACCAACTTAGACAACATTTGACCAGCTTAGACAAGCTTTGAGCAGCTTAGACAAGCTAAGGCCAGTTTAGAAAAGCTATGACCATATAAGACCAGATTGGACAAGCTCTGACCAGCTTAGTCAAGCTATGACCAGATATGACCAGCTTAGACAAGCCTTGACCAGCTTAGACAAGCTTTGATCAGTTAACAACCTAAGACTAGATAAGACCAGCTTAGACAAACCTTTGACCAGCTTAGTCAAGCTAAGACCAGCTTAGACAAGCTATGACCATATAAGACCAGATTAGACAAGCTTTAACCAGCTTAGACAAGCTATGACCAGCTTAGTCAAACTATGACCAGATAAGACCAGCTTAGACAAGCTATGACCAACTAAGTCGAGCTTAGACAAACTTTGATCAGCTTAGAGTACATATGACCAACTTAGAGCAGCAACAGTGGAGACACTCGAGTCTCACGTTAAAAACCGACCTTGTGCGACAAACTCGGTGGGGGGGAGGTAGATCTGGGGTTTATTCCGAACCGCAAAAGGAAATTTGAACCCAATTTGAGTTACTTTGCAGTGTGCATATTCTTAGTGACTCAATACTGTTTTTTCTGGAAAAATAAAAAAAAATTTTAAATTTTAAAATTCTCTTCTTCCGTCTTGTAAAAAAAAATATTTTTAATTAAAAATATTACTTATGTCAGCCCAAAGTCAAGTTGTATCCGAAAAGATTATCTCTATGCCCGTAAAAGATCACGTTTGTAAAGTTGAGATAAAATTTTCAAATAAAAACTCTTTCAAAGTTAAACAAACATACGAAACACTGATAGAAGTTGTAAAAAAAAAAACTTTTAAAAAGTTGTAAAAAATTCAAATTAATTTTTTTTTCTTGTAAATAATTTCCTTTTTTTTTTTTAGCCCGCCGGTAAGAAGTTCGCAATTACGATTCGACAATAGTCGCCTAGCTTCGCACGAACGTCACTCCATCAGGCAGATTAGCAAGCAAGAGTTTGATAAAGCGTATCAACTTGTTGATAAGAGACAGCTATAAATATGGATAAAATTCCATTAGAATAAAGAAAGAAAAAGCAGAAAACAAACAGATTCGTAAGAAATGTTGAAATAAGGAATTAAATAAATTTAGGAATTTATTAATTTTCATTGGAACACGTACTGGCAAAAGAGAACGTTGAATTTGGGTGTAAAATCTTATCTTTATCTTTATTGTGGGTCGAATAGGAAGGAACAGACGAAGTTTGCGTAAGAAAAGTCAGTGATTATGTTAAGAGTGAAAAATTAAATTTTCAAACTGTCTTTTCTTGGCAACAAAATGTTCGTTAGAAACAAAGAAAAGAGTAATGAATTGTTATGTAATATAATTCTTCCTATATGGCATTGAATGCTGGACAATCTCCTCACAGATGAAGAAGAGACTTGAAGCAACAAAAACAAAGAAAAGTGTACTAAACTGTTATGTAATATCAGTCCTCCTATATAGCAGTGAATGCTGGACAATCTCCTCAAAGATGAAGAAGAGACTTGAAGCAACAGAAACAAAGAAAAGTGTACTAAACTAGTATGTAATACCAGTCCTCCTATATGGCAATGAATACTGGACAATCTCCTCACAGATGAAGAAGAGACTTGAAGCAACAGAAACAAAGAAAAGAGTACTGAATTGTTATGTAATATAATTTTTCCTATATGGCAATACATTCTGGACAATCTCCTCACAGATGAAGAAGGGATTTGAAGCAATAACAATGTTATTCAACACAAGGACGCTGAGAATAACCTGGAACAAGCATGTGACCAAAGACGACGTTCTAGGAACAAAAGAAACGAAAAGGACACTTATACATAATTTTCAGGCAGAGCAAATCAGACCAAAAATGGCGTACTATTGTCATATTTGGGCGGGAGCTGACAAGTCCTCACTTTCTAGCATTGATAGTGCTCAAAATGGTCTTCCCTTTGTGGGTGTAGAACTATTCTCCACCTTTCAACTTCTCTTCCACGGGCGAGCTATAACAAGCCCCTCACTTCTTCGCCTCTACTTCCATGGAAAGTACTCGGACTGAGTACATTCCTTGGTTCTGCCAATTCTAACCATCACGGCTAGGACCCGCCATGCCACTTATATAGTAGCAAACCAATCACATTCCCTCCGTATTCCATCGGTGAGAAGTAAGTTCCACTCGAACAGCTTCTTCCCGCGAACAGTGGAACCGACTCCCAAGAGGATGCTTCACCGTTCACTACAATCTTAGCCTGTTCATGTCTAGGGTTAACAGTTATCTTCCACATATATCCGCATAAACAGTGCCACTTATTCTGTAACCCTCTACCTCGAGTGGTTCCCGAGTATGTTACAGGTGAAGCTCACTGTAAAAAAAAAGAACATTTCTGGGATGCATAATGAGGAACGACGGTTTGGAAAAACTGACGCTCCCAAGACATGGTCATTTGAAAACAGCGCATAGCCTGTCTAAGAAGCTTGTGTAAATTGTTGCAGAACACAGACAAGGAAATATAGCAAAAATGATATGCTTTAGTAAGGACTAGAAACATGTAGACTGGTAGACGGAATAAATACTGTTTAAAATTAACGGAACGTCTATTCAAGTAATACGGGTATCCAGTAAAAAAGACGTTTGAAGTAATATATATATATATATACAAATATAGGTAACTATACTCGTTTCGAAAAAGCTTCGAATTTTTGATTTGGCAATAATCAAATCAATCTCGAGAGAAAAAAGGTTTTAAAAAAAGCAAGAGCTACAAAATGAAAGTCTGTCGAAAAAAATCGCACAGATACAGGTTCAAAGCCCCAAAGAAAAAGCCCCGATACGAGTAAACAACTAACTAACAAAAGAGCTCAATACAACCGTAGAGCAAACCTAGATAAACCTAGTGAGCCAGACAAACCTACCTAGGTTTCACCTAAACGGATCGTGAGGGAAAGTCGGCTAAAGAGGCAAAGTGAAACGCATATTTATAGGCGATAGCTAAAATTATACCATGTGACCAAAGAAAGAACCACAAACACAACCACCTGAGTGGGTGGGAAGGGGTAAATATTTATTCAACAAAAAAAGGGGGAGGGGATGTTAAAATACGAACATTAAGGTGGAATGACAAATAAACGGGAAAAATCGTCTAATTTAGTAGCCAAGATTTTTTATGCCTACATTTTCCCTGTAATGGGCAGATATTTTTGTTTCTACAATTACAAGTAGGAGGATTACTGCGTGGATTATCCCTAGTTTTTTTCTTATTCAATCTATTTATTATAGTCCCTACGTTAAGCATGCAACAATAATAAACAAAAATTACAGAAAAAATGTCAGCAAGAATGCGTGGTTTATCAAGTGCAAATTTACAAAGATAGCCAGGATACTAACCCTAAAATATACATAGGTGCTACTCAGGATAAATTTAAAAAAAGATATTATAACCACACGAGTAGTTTTGAAAACGAAAAAATTAAACATAGTACCACGTTATCCACTTATGTATGGAAAACCAAACAAGAAGATAATATAGACCCCATCCTTAAATGGGAAATATTTAAAAAAAAAATGCCCCAAATATAAAGCAGGCCACAAATTTTGTAAATTATGTACAGAGGGGAAATTAGCCATAGCTTTATATGATCAACCTAACCAGCTATTAAACTCCAAAACTGAAATTCTTAACGTATGTAGGCATAAAAAATCTTGGCTACTAAATTAAGACGATTTTCTCCGTTTATTTGTCATTCCACCTTAATGTTCATATTTTAACATCCCCTCCCCCTTTTTTTTGTTGAATTAATATTTAAATCTCAGGTGGTTGTGTCTGTGGTTCTTTCTTTGGTCACATGGTATAATTTTAGCTATCGCCTATAAATATGCGTTTCACTTTGCCTCTTTAGCCGACTTTCCCTGACGATCCGTTTAGGTGAAACATAGGTAGGTTTGTCTGGCTCACTAGGTGTATATATATATATATATATATATATATATATATATATATATATATATATATATATATATAGTTAAGTTATGAAGAACTTGCTAATCCGTATGGGTAATCCCAAGGAGGATGAAATCCTGAGAGCTCAATGTAAATCCAGAGCCAATTTTTAAAAGAAAAACAGACCACTTTAAGGTACCATTATAATAATTTATTTCACCAGAATCCTTTTAAAGGACGCCGGATCATCAGATAGCACTTCAAAAATGAAATGAAACGAAAAATGAAATTAAAATTGATGGGTAGTGTAAGTTTTTTGTAATTTAACAGAGAGTGTAAAAGGAGTAGTTAAAGAGAGATGGTAGAGTATAGGGAGGGATTAATTTCATATCTCTCTCAAGTATACTTTGTATTGGGGGAGGAGGAGTGACCAGACCATGACCTATTTAGTTGGTTAACTTAACGGAAGTGATATAATGAAATGGGAGGGAGAAGGGAAAAAAGAAAAAGGAAAAAGAAAGAAGAGGGAGAGAGAAGTAAAGAGAATGAGACTGTAATTGGGTTTTAGCGATTTATGTAAAGAATAGATTTTAATGCTTGATAGTAATTTAGATGTCTAAAAAAAAAACGAATAAATTGATTTGATGTTTGCTATCAATTTAAATATTTAATTTTTTTGAAAAAAGTGTTTAGGGATTTAATATAAGTTAAATACTATATTTATTAACACATTTATAGAGAACATATTAAAAAATATTTTGAATTATAACAGTTTGTTTACCCGACCGATCGTACTTATTTAATATTGTAAAAAATAGTTACGGTAACATCTTTAAATCTAATTTATGATTGCAATTTGTATTTATTTCTATATGGGTAATCCTTCTTACTTAAAGTTTAGGTTTAATTAAAATAGAGTAATGTTACCGTAACTATTTTTTACAATATTAAAATAGAGTAATGTTACCGTAACTATTTTTTACAATATTAAACTACCCAATAATTTTAATTTCATTTTTCGTTTCATTTCATTTTTGGAAGTGCTATCTGATGATCCGGCGTCCTTTAAAAGGACTCTGGGGAAATAAATTATTATAATGGTACCTTAAAGTGGTCTGTTTTACTTTTAAATATTAGCTCTGGATTTACATTGAGCTCTCAGGATTTCATCCATTAACTGTGAAATTAAAGAAAAATTTAAATAGATATAAATATGTGTAATTATTAGTAAATGTATGTGTAAGTATTTTTATATGAATATGTATAGGTACCTGTGTATTTCGATACATGTGTATGCACCTATGTATGTAATTGCACATGTAAATGAACGTATGTATATGTAAAATTTACATAAGTGTATATGTGGGATATATATAACGAAAAAAACAAAATCTTTAATATTACCTTCAAATATTACTCCATCTTAATTTGAAACCTAAACTTTAAGTAAGGAAGATTACCCATCTAAAAATAGTTACAAATTACATTCATCAATTAGATTCAAACTGATAAAGATGTTACCTTAACAGTCATTTATAATATTAAAAGATTACTATCAGTTAACTGTTATATTTTAAAATATTCTTTTAATGTGTTCTTTATGAATGTGTTAATAAATACAGTATTTAAGTTAGATTAAATCCCTAAGTTATTTGCAAAAGAGTTAAATATTTAAATTGCTAGCAAGAATCAAATTAATTTCTTTGCATTTTTTTTTTGAACATTTAAATTACTATCAAACATTAAAATCTCTTTTTTACATAAATTGCTATAAATATACCACCCCTTCTTCCTACGTAAAACCTAATTACAGCTTTTTTCTCTTTACTTCCGCTTTCTTTCTTTTTCCTTTTTCTCTCTTCTCCCCTCCCATTTCAATATATCACTTCCGTCAAGTTAACCGTTTAAATAGGTCATGGTCTGGTCCCTCCTCCCAATACTAAGTATGATTGAAATAAATATTATTGTGACACTATTTAGCGTTTGGCTAACTAATTAAGCGTGAAAATTAAAAGCGAGAAATACTTAAGGCGAGAAGAAGCTATCACGAAAGACATACTGAGCGATGTTATTTTTTTTTTTAACAAAAGAAAAGTGGTAAAGATTTTATTTTCAAATGCGAAAAAAGTTTTTTTTTTTCGCAGAAGATAGAAAATTCGTAAGATCTCGGATCTGTCGGAATTAATTTATGCTATGACGCGGCGAATAAAAGATAGCAATCTGCCCATGGCAATAATGAAAATTTCAAATTGGTCAAGTGGCTTACAAAGCATAATGCTA
Source organism: Acanthosepion lycidas (assembly GCA_963932145.1). Lineage (NCBI taxonomy): Eukaryota > Metazoa > Mollusca > Cephalopoda > Sepiida > Sepiidae > Acanthosepion > Acanthosepion lycidas. The sequence goes on along the minus strand of OZ010607.1, from coordinate 73,726,860 downwards.
AAAGATAGTCAGATTTAGATCGAGCACCGACCGAGAAAGGGATCAGCTTAGACCACCCCAAAGAAAAAGAGAGGAGGAAGAGAAAAAGGAAAAGAATAAACCATTAACTATCTTTCGGAGATATCATTTGGTTTTGGAAAGGGACCACCTGTTTTATGTCCAGACCTTGACATGATAAAAGTTTGTTACCGGGACAGATTGTTGACGATAGAAGTACGAAGGCATTGAGATTACAAAGAGATTCACTTGACCACCTTGATGATTACTTGACGAAAATCTTGTTGATGAATTCGAGATGACATTCAGTTGAGATTTAATAACCACACTACGAGCCGTGGGGGTCCCAGTCGGGGTAAAGAAAGAAAAGAAAAAGGAAGATAATTTTTTTCTTTGAGTGATAATTGTAAACTAGCCAGACTAGCCACACCCACACTGCCGAGCGCTCATTGGCTGAATGGTGGCGTGAGCGATGGGCGAAGGTAAGCATATGAGAAAGAAGGGAAACCTGTTGACGCCTCTGAGGGGAATGGTATGAGATACCACTATGAGAAAGAAGGGAAACCTGTTGACGCCTTCTGAGGGGATTGGTGTGAGATACCATTATGAGAAAGAAAGAATTTGGGAGGACAATTCTCTTAAGAAACCCTCTAAAACAGAAAGTAATGGACTTCCAAAAATGGAAAATAATAAATTTTCCTGTCCGAAAACAAAGAAAATCCTTATTGCGAATTGGAATTATCGAGGAACCCAAACCACGACAGGCCCCCACCCGGTTTTGGTCGGCGTCCATATAAACGAACGTCTACAGAGGAGAGACAGTTGGACAGTTAGACAGACGCAGACGCAGTCACAGTTGGAGTCACAGAGTTGAGCTGTGAGCTCGGAGACCAGCCTCGCAGGAGCTGACTGAAAGATCCACGCATTCCGACTTAGACTTCTAACCAAAAACAATTTTTTTTAAGAACGACTTAGTCTCACACCACCAAAACAAGTTTTACGAATACCGCCTGAAGATACCAAAAAACAGTTTCTTGAAAAACAACATAAGATATTAAGACTCGCCTAACAAACGCAAAGTGTCACGTATCCATAGAAGCGGTTTGGGAGAAAGACGCGGTCCTGTATTCAGCAACTAGATATAAAGATATTTGTTATTCTTTTTTTTTTAACACATTTGAACCTTTCGAGTTGTTACTTTATTTTCTTTTACATATACTTGTGCAGTATCACCTTTGCTCGAATTCGGCTTGCACTACGGCCCGACGACTGATTGATTTCGTCTACCTAAGATCAAATCACAACGTGGGTAGGTTAGACTAGAAATAAAAGCAGTTACTTCGGTAACCAGACGTTGGAGGCGAGCTGGGAACGACTAACCGAATCTAACCAGCTTTCCATCCGAATCAGCAAAGTGTCACATTTGGCGCCGCGACCAATACCAAGTCACATTGGTCGTCACAGGATAGCACGGGAGCAGGAGAGGCGCAGGGTGACGTGACATTAAAATAACCCCCCTCTAAACTCAACCACTCCTCCCTACCCTCTCTGTTAAATTACATTAACTTGATACTACCCGTCAAAAGTGTGAATTTTCATTTTATCTTTCATTTGATTTTTGGAAGTGTCATCTGATGATCCAACATCCCTTAAAAGAGCTCTGGTGAAATAAATTATTATAATGGAACCTTAAAGTGGTCTGTTTTTCTTTTAAGATATATATATATATATATATATATATATATATATATATATATATATATTGCTTCAAATGTATCTAAGATGGCATTAACATTTATTCCAGCATTTCAACAAAAACAAAATAAATAGAAAAACATGTATTTTTTCCTCAGTTTCTTCTTTAATTAATTTAATAATTTTAAACTTAATATAGATTAAATTTAAAATTGGTAATTTTTAATTTTATAGTATAATTTAATATTTATTAGTTACAATGAATTCAATTTTAGTCTAACCCTAACATTAAATAATTATAACTAAAGTTCGTTGTCAAGTTTTTTTAATTTTCATATACTTGTATTTTGATTGGTCATTCCAGATTATGTACACAGCGTTTCCCCTAGCAACGGGTGTTTGATTGATTTGAACCTTTTAAAACCCTTTATTCTACATTCAACACCATCACTTGATCAGACACCAGAAGTGTTGAAACAAAATGGCTATTTTTGTAGTGATTTTATAACATATTTATGTTATAATTTTTTAATAAATTGTTATTATTACATATATATATATATATATATATATATATATATATATATACACACACACACACGCACTTTATTGAATACGACAGACAAGGTGCTTTGATTTAGTTTTTATCCAATTTCTCATGCGATCTAAAAAAAAAATTTCTTTTCAGATGATAAATTATATGAAAACTGTCAACTATGAACATGGACAAATATCTTGACCGTGTTTTGAAAAAATGAAAGAATTATATAAATACATACATGCAACAAAGTATTTCTTATTTAATAGTTAAAATAATTCAGTGTTAAAAATGGTTAAATGTGTAGCCAAAAGCGCTCGGGTTAAAAGAACATTCGGCCAGTTTTTATATAATTTATCCTCCGAAAAAGAAAAAGAATATTAGATCACATGAGAAATTGCATAAAAAACTAAATCAAAGCACCTTGTCTGCCGTATTCAATGAAATGTGCATGAAAGAATGATACACAAATACATATATATATACACACACACACACACACACACACGTGTGTGTGTGTGTGTGTGTGTGTGTGAAAAAATATATAAAAAATAGGAAAGAACAGGTTAGGTAAATAATACAAATTTCTTTAGTATTTTTGTTATTATTTTTAAAAACAGTGCTCGATACAAAAGTAGAGCATAAATATAATTATTTATTCAAAAATATGATTCCATCGCTACATAAGAGTTCTCATGTTTCAAAACAAGAGTCGAAAACTTCAATTAAAAAAAATTTCCCTTGAAGATGGAACAGAGCTTGGTACTTTAATTCAAATTAATTCAAATAATTATATTGAAGTTTTCGGCTCTTGTTTTGAAACATGAGAACTCTTATGTAGCGATGGAATCATATTTTTAAATAAATAATTATATATATATATGTGTTCATTGTGTTTGTGGCAAATATTTGCATCCACTTCTTGTTATCAGTACTTCCAATAAGTGTGGCTGGTTTTACACAAACTGAACTGAAAGCCACTCATACATCCAGTTATACTTGATTCCCAATGTCATGTGATCCGAAAAGGGAGAAACTGATTCATGCCTTTCTCAAGGGGATTAGGGTTAGCACAAGTTACCTCAACCAGACTTTGAACTCAGCTCGGAGATTTCGTTCAGGTCAAATCAGTGCCACCGATGACATTTTTTTTACTCTAAATATTCATAATTAATAAAAATACATTCTTCTATGTGCAAGGTTTCTTCAGGGCGCGAGCCTCCACAACTTCCTATTCCTTGTATGTCTTAGTAACTCTTTTCATTTTATCCGTCCTTCTCAGACCTCTATCTGCTAGCCATCCATGTCGGTTAATGGCTCGCTGTCTCCCCCAGTCTCTTCTACCTGCGTTATGTCCTGTGAGTGTCAAATTCTCCAAACCTTCTTTCCTCATTATGTGCCGCAGAAATTCCAGCTGCCTCTTGTTTCCATTTTCTCTAAAACTTGATCGTTACTCACGTGTTCAGGCTATGGTATTCTCAGTATCCTTCTGTAGAGCCACATTTTTATTGCCTGAAATCTCTTCTTCTATCGTTTAGGACGACTGATATTCAGCACTCTGCTCTTTGTCTTTTGATATGATAATAAAAGTGATTTTAAGTGATTGAATAAGCATAAATTCACTTTTAAAAAAATTCTTATTATAAAATAAGAAAAAAATCATATATTTCTTAAGTGGGGTAAGTAGAATATTGGTTAGCTTGCTAATGGTCTGACACACAAGTAGGCAATTGTGGCCAGAAGCTCAACTGACGAGCCATTTACTGGAGAGATATATGGGTGAACAGAGACCACTCATGCAAATGTATTGGGCAGGTCCATTCTAGCAAAATGGACCAACCTAACTGGTGTATTGGGCACTCTCCTATAAAATGAGGTAAAATTAGCTGGCCTGATTTTCAAGAGGACACAAGAAGGCAGACATGTTAGTAGGTAAGTCACTTGACTTCTACATGGTAGTTGAGTTGATTTGCAGTAAGGCCTGCTTGTGGCTTGACGGTAAAGCACACTGGACTTCAAAGCGATCTCCCGGGTTAAAAAATAGTAAATAAATATAGTTTCTTTTTCTCTTAGAAACCACGTTTCTTTTATTAAAACTTTCGATATCTAGGCCGGCAGACATTGATTTCATTGTTTTAAAAACAAAAAACAAAGCCGGGATGTATGTTCAAAAATGTGCAGCCACGAAATAAAACGTTTATACAAACTATATAAAATTGAATAAAAGATATATTAGGTTGGTGCAAAAATAATGACGTAATAATGTCGTTTTTTGACGTATTTTTTAACGTCAAAACGGCATTATTACGTCATTATTTTTGCACCAACCTAATATTAATTGCTTTATCTATATATATATAGATAAATATATATATCTGGCGTGTAAATGTTTTCCGTTAACTACATAAAATGATTGCCGTATATACCCGTGTATCATGCGACTTTTGAAAAGATAATTTTAAAGCTAATTTGACTACAGTAAATGGATATATAGGGCCAGCAGGACATACGCTAATTTTAAGTCTCGTGTATGATGCGACCCCCTTAAAATTTGCTTCAAAATTAGGTCTTCAAAAGTAGCATGATACGAGGGTATATACGGTATCTATCTATCTATCTATCTATCTCAATCTGTTCATTATCTATTTATGTATCTATCTATCTCTTGCAGTCTGTTCATTATCTATCTATATCTATCTATCTATTGGAGTCTGTTCCTTATCTATCTATCTGAATCTGTTCAAATCTTTCTATCTCAGTTGTTCATATTTATCTATCGATCTATCTCAATCTGTTCATTATCTATCTATCTATCTATCTATCTATTTATCTATCTATCCCAGTCTGTTCATTATCTATCTACAGTATATACCCGCGTATCATGCGACTTTTGAAGAGATAATTTTGAAGCTAATTTGACTACAGTAAATGGATACGTAGTTTGGTTACCGGCGTTGCCAGGGCCAGCAGGACATACGCTAATTATATATCTCGTGTATGATGCGACCCCCTTAAAATTAGCTTCAAAAGTCGGTCTTTAAATGTCGCATGATACACGAATATAAACAGTATACATTTTTTCTTTACAGTGTTGTTCACCTTGTACAAGGCCCGTGGGCCTGTTGAGATAGAGTTTTAGAGACTAAAAGGTACAGCTTATGCAGATATGTTTGAAAGATAATTATTAACCTGGAACAGGATACTTGAGAGTTGGTCCCACAAGACAATCGGGTCATGGAAAGAAACTCTTTCAGGGGAACTCGAAGGGAATGAGTGTGATTCGCTACAATAGCTTGGTATGGCGAGTCTTAGGGTCTAAGGAGTGTAGTCTTTCTGAATTCTTAACATGGAAATAACGATAGAGCAGCGAGAGGCTTGCGACGTTTCGTCCGCGAGAAAGAGGTTGTATAATTCGTTACTTACAAGGACACGGAGACGCTTTCAAACTCTATGGAGACTGGAACATGATGAAAAGGTGCAATGATGTCACCCTGGAGGACTCCTGCCTTGATGTCAAAATATAGCTCTCAGTAACTGAGTGTATGTTCCATCAAGCTTAGGCTGTAGTATTAATCTCCAAGCAGTTGCACCATATATTAAACCGCTTCTACATGTTGTGAAAGAGTCTCTGAGGTTGTCTGGTAAATCAGATTTCCAGATTACATCTATTTTATTCGAAGCTGCCCGGGTTTTAGCTATGCAAATCTTCACATTCTTTTCAGTAGAATTTATCTTGCTTCTTAGGTATTTAAAAGATTCAAAAGATTTTATTGAATTACCTGAGACAATTTGTATTGAGCCTTGCTGGTTGAAGCCTATGAATTCTGTTTTAGAGGCATTGACATAGATTCCAACATCATTGGCAATTTTTTCTAGATGATGTAGGAGAACTGTTGCATCTGCAGTAATAGCTAGGTCATCTGCATAGTCAAATATTGGTCAGCCTTTTTTCAGGATATCGACTTGAGAGTCTTGATGATAAAGTAAAACCTAGATGATGACGATGTTTATCGAGGGAAGATATCAAAACCTAATCAAGGTTGATAATAAAAAGAAAAGGTGCAAGGATGTCACCCTGGAGGACTTCTGCTTTGATGTCTACAAAGTTAGTGTCTCGGAGGAAATAATGACATAATCAAGATATGGACATTCCACACTAACAAAAGATTAGGAAGGAAACTCCCAATAATCCTGGAAAGTTTTCATCTGACATGTCTAAAATGAAAATCGAAACACAAGGAAAATATAAAGATAGATATTTATAGTAAAAATACCAGTAATACATTTTTAATGCAAAATGGCCAACAGTACGTATTATTGCAGAGATGTTTTTAGACTCTAACAAGACTGGAACATGAAGACTTGGCAGCTTCATCACCCACAAGGATGCAGAAACGCTTTTGGGTTCTATCAAGACTGGAAAGTGAGGACAGGGGAGCTCCTGCCCATATATGGCAGCAGTAATCCATTTTTAGCATGATCTGGCTCTTGTTAAGGTAGAGGATAACAGAAGGAGTCAGCTACTTACTGGAGCTGTAGAGGAAACTGACCATTTTTCCAGCATCTTTAGTGATGGATCTTATGTACGAGTTCCACTTGATGTATAGATTGAATTCATCTCACAGTACGTCTAAATGCTCAGCCAATGAATGTCCCCATTACTTCTTCGTATTTCAACATTGTTTTCTCACATGGGTTTGTTTCTCATTCCATCTTCAGGATGCTTACTATCAGAAGAAAAATGACCTACAATTTCTTGTTAACTGTAGCAAGAAATGGCTTGTTAATTTTAATCTTTTTAAAACGGAACTGCTCTATTTCAATTGTCAATTGTTTTTATGTCTTTCATCAGCATGGATAATACTACCCCCCTTTCAAAGAATGACTCATTGATTCTTCTCAGGATAATGTTTTCAAGTGACATGAAGTAGAAAGATTATGTTGAATCAATTGGTAGATCAGCTGCTAGAAAAGTTGGTTCACTGTGTTGTGCTCGACTATTTTTCTCGCCAGAATCTATCTAACACATATATATGTCTACCATTCATCCATGCTTTGAATATTGTTGTCACATATGGTCCGGTGCTCCTTCTATATACTTAGAGATTCTTGATAAAATCCAAAGAGGAATCTGCAATGTTTCTCTCCAGAATCTCTCTTACATATTTATAAGTCTACCATTCATCCATGCTTTGAATATTGCTGCCACATATGGTCCGATGCTCCTGGTATATATTAAGAAATTCTTGATAAAATCCAAAGAGGAATCTGAAATGTGTCTGTCCAGAATCTATCTTACATATTTATAAGTCTACCATTCATCCATGCTTTGAATATTACTGCCAAATATGGTCCGGTGCTCCTGCTATATATTTAGAGATTCTTGATAAAATCCAAATAGGAATTTGCAATGTTTCTGTCCAGAATCTATCTTACATATTTATAAGTCTACCATTCATCCATGCTTTGAATATTGCTGCCACATATGGTCCGATGCTCCTGCTATATATTAAGAAATTCTTGATAAAATCCAAAGAGGAATCTGAAATGTGTCTGTCCAGAATCTATCTTACATATTTATAGGTCTACCATTCATCCATGCTTTGAATATTGCTGCCACATATGGTCCGGTGCTCCTGCAATATATTTAGAGATTCTTGATAAAATACAAAGAGGTATCTACAATGTTTCTTACCAGAATCTATCTTACATATTTATAAATCTACCATGCATCCATGCTTTGAATATTGCTCCCACATATTGTCCGGTGATCCTGCTATATATTTAGAGATTGTTGATAAAATCCGAAGCAGAATTTGCAATGTTTCTCTCCAGAACTATCTTACATATTTATAAGTCTACCATTCATCCACGATTTGAATATTGCTGCCACATATGGTCCGGTGCTCCTGCTATATATTTAGAGATTCTTGATAAAATCCAAATAGGAATTTGCAATGTTTCTGTCCAGAATCTATCTTACATAGTTATAAGTCTACCATTCATCCATGCTTTGAATATTGCTGCCACATATGGTCCGGTGCTCCTGCTATATATTTAGAGATTCTTGATAAAATCCAAAACGGAATCTGCAATGTTTCTCTCCAGAATCTATCTTACATATTTATAAGTCTACCATTCATCCATGCGTTGAATATTGCTGTCACATATCGTCCGATGCTCCTTCTATATATTTAGAGATTCTTGATAAAATCCAAAGAGGAATCTGCAATTTTTCTCTCCAGAATCTATCTTACAAATTTATAAGTCTACCATTCATCCATGCGTTGAATATTGCTGCCACATATGGTTCAGTGCTCCTGCTATATATTTAGAGATTCCTGATAAAATCCAGAGAGAAATCTGCAATGTTTCTCCCCAGAATCTATCTTACATATTTATAAGTCTACCATTCATCTATGCTTTGAATATTGCTGCCACATATAGTCCAGCGCTCCTGCTGTATATTTAGAGATTCTTGATAACATCCCAAAAGTAATCTGCAATGTTTCTGTCCAGAATCTATCTTACATATTTATAAGTCTACCATTCATCCATGCTTTGAATATTGCTGCCACATATGGTCTGGTGCTCCTGCTATATATTTAGAGATTCTTAATAAAATCCAAAGAGGAATCTGCAATTTTGCTCTCTAGAATCTATCTTACATATTTATGAGTCTACCATTCATCTATGCTTTGAATATTGTTGCCACATATGGTCTGTTCCTCCCGCTATATATTTGGAGATTCTTGATAAAATCCAAAGCAGAATCTGCAATGTTTCTCTGCAGAATCTATCTTACATATGTATAAGTCTACCATACATCTATGCTTTGAATATTGCTGCCACATGTAGTCCGGTGATCCTGCTGTATATGTAGAGATACTTGATAACACCCCAAAAGTAATCTGCAATGTTTCTGTCCAGAATCTATCTTACATATTTATATGTCTACCATTCATCCATGCTTTGAATATTGCTGACACATATGGTCCGGTGCTCCTGCTATATATTAAGAAATTCTTGATAAAATCCAAAGAGGAATCTGAAATGTGTCTGTCCAGAATCTCACAGTACGTCTAAATGCTCAGCCAATGAATGTCCCCATTACTTCTTCGTATTTCAACATTGTTTTCTCACATGGGTTTGTTTCTCATTCCATCTTCAGGATGCTTACTATCAGAAGAAAAATGACCTACAATTTCTTGTTAACTGTAGCAAGAAATGGCTTGTTAATTTTAATCTTTTTAAAACGGAACTGCTCTATTTCAATTGTCAATTGTTTTTATGTCTTTCATCAGCATTGCTAATACAACCCCCCTTTCAAAGAATGACTCATTGATTCTTCTCAGGATAATGTTTTCAAGTGACATGAAGTAGAAAGATTATGTTGATTCAATTGGTAGATCAGCTGCTAGAAAAGTTGGTTCACTGTGTTGTGCTCGACTATTTTTCTCGCCAGAATCTATCTTACACATCTATATGTCTACCATTCATCCATGCTTTGAATATTGTTGTCACATATGGTCCGGTGCTCCTTCTATATACTTAGAGATTCTTGATAAAATCCAAAGAGGAATCTGCAATGTTTCTCTCCAGAATCTCTCTTACATATTTATAAGTCTACCATTCATCCATGCTTTGAATATTGCTGCCACATATGGTCCGATGCTCCTGGTATATATTAAGAAATTCTTGATAAAATCCAAAGAGGAATCTGAAATGTGTCTGTCCAGAATCTATCTTACATATTTGTAAGTCTACCATTCATCCATGCTTTGAATATTGCTGCCAAATATGGTCCGGTGCTCCTGCTATATATTTAGAGATTCTTGATAAAATCCAAATAGGAATTTGCAATGTTTCTGTCCAGAATCTATCTTACATATTTATAAGTCTACCATTCATCCATGCTTTGAATATTGCTGCCACATATGGTCCGATGCTCCTGCTATATATTAAGAAATTCTTGATAAAATCCAAAGAGGAATCTGAAATGTGTCTGTCCAGAATCTCTCTTACATATTTATAAGTCTACCATTCATCCATGCTTTGAATATTGCTGCCACATATGGTCCGATGCTCCTGTTATATATTAAGAAATTCTTGATAAAATCCAAAGAGGAATCTGAAATGTGTCCGTCCAGAATCTATCTTACATATTTATAGGTCTACCATTCATCCATGCTTTGAATATTGCTGCCACATATGGTCCGGTGCTCCTGCAATATATTTAGAGATTCTTGATAAAATACAAAGAGGTATCTACAATGTTTCTTACCAGAATCTATCTTACATATTTATAAATCTACCATGCATCCATGCTTTGAATATTGCTCCCACAGATTGTCCGGTGATCCTGCTATATATTTAGAGATTGTTGATAAAATCCAAATAGGAATTTGCAATGTTTCTGTCCAGAATCTATCTTACATATGTATAAGTCTACCATACATCTATGCTTTGAATATTGCTGCCACATGTAGTCCGGTGATCCTGCTGTATATTTAGAGATTCTTGATAACATCCCAAAAGTAATCTGCAATGTTTCTGTCCAGAATCTATCTTACATATTTATATGTCTACCATTCATCTATGCTTTGAATATTGCTGCCACATGTGGTGCGTGCTCCTGATATATATTTAGAGATTCTTGATAAAATCCAAAGAGGAATATGCAATGTTTACCTCCATAATATATCTTACATATTTATAAGTCTACCATTCATCCATGCTTTGAATATTGCGGCAACATATGGTTCGGTGGTCCTGCTATATATTTACAGATTATTGATAAAATCCAAAAAGGAATCTACAATATTTCTCTCCAGAAACTATCTTACATATTTATAAGTTTACCTTTCATCCATGCTTTGAATATTGCTGCCACATATGGTCCGGTTATCCTGCTATATATTTAGAGATTCTTGATAAAATCCAAAAAGGAATCTGCAATGCTTCTCTACAGAATCTATCTTATATATTTATAAGTCTACCATTCATCCATGCTTTGAATATTGCTGCCACATATGGTCCGGTGCTACTGCTATATATTTAGAGATTCTTGATAAAATCCAAAGAGGAATCTGCAATGTTTCTCTCCAAAATGTATCTTACATATTTATAAGTCTACCATTCATCTATGCTTTGAATATTGCTGCCACATATGGTCCGGTGCTCCTGCTATATATTTAGAGATTCTTGATAAAATCCAAAGAGGAATCTGCAATGTTTCTCTCCAGAATCTATCTTACATATTTATAAGTCTACCCTTCATCCATGCTTTGAATATTGCTGCCACATATGGTCTGGTGCTCCTGCTATATATTTAGAGATTCTTGATAAAATCCAAAGAGGAATCTGCAATGTTTCTCTCCAAAATGTATCTTACATATTTATAAGTCTACCATCCATCCATCCTTTGAATATTACTGCCACATATGGTCCGGTGCTACTGCTATATATTTAGAGATTCTTGATATAATCCGAAGCAGAATTTGCAATTTTTCTCTCCAAAATCTATCTTACATATTTATAAGTCTACCATTCATCCATGCTTTGAATATTGCTGACACATATGGTCCGGTGCTCCTGCTATATATTTAGAGATTCTTGATAAAATACAAAGAGGAATCTGCAATGTTTCTCTCCAGAATATATCTTACATATTTAAAGTGAAATGAACTCGAACACAGGTATGGAATAACACAGATATATTACAAACAGGAATATATACAGAGAACTAGAAATTGTTAATATCAACAATCAGGTTTCGTAGTAATTGTCTGAACGCGACTCTCTTTCGGACTGCCTCTGACTCGACTGACTGACTCACTCGCTCTGACTGACTGACAGACTTCTGATGGACTTCTGACGGACTTCACTCCAGACTTCAGACTGAACGGTATTTAGTCACCACCCCCACGAGGGCATCATGTGGCACAAGGCCGGTTTAACGTGGGATCTCCGAGCCCGTGGGATCTTCGAGGCCGTGGGATCTCCGAGCCCATGGGATCTCCGAGCCCGTGGGCTCGACCAAAAATATGCCTTTTGAACCCATATAAACGTGTTCAGGGTCGGTTTACCTCCTTGAAAAAGACTCCGCCCTTCAGCGTAGCCTCGTTCGGGTTCCTCCCCGCCCGAAGGCAGAGAGTTCAACCGATCAGCCGGTCGCCCGACTTTGGACTGAACGGTATTTAGTCACCCCCCACACACACTCACAAACAGGAATATATACAGAGAAGTAGAAGTGTTAGTATGAACAATCAGGTTTAGGAGAGAGAACAATGTAGTCTCGACCAGTATCACTATTCCAATGTCTTGTAGTAATTGTCTGAACGCGACTCTGTTTCGGACTGACAGACTCCTGGCGGACTTCACTCCAGACTTCAGACTCAACTCCCTGCTTCCTCTTGAGGCGCAGTACTTACTACGTATGAAAATCTGTTCTTTTATTCTCCTTATGGCGGAACTATTAAAAAAACAGAAAAATAAACATTTACATACAATTATTTTTTTTAACTCTTTCACTCCAAGCAAGGCGGGATGCCACTAGTAGGCAAGGGGTTTCAGAGTGGGAGCAGGAGTAAAGCGGCGTGATGAAGGAAAGGATGAAGAGAAGGGCAGAGAATAATTCAGGGCATCTGGAGATGTCGATTGACATTACATTTAAATAGTTGGAGATTGTTATGATCCGGTTCCTTGTATCACGGTGATTGTCCACGGTAAAACCAATAAAGAAGAACTCGAACAAAAGGTATGAAATCCCACAGATATATTACAAAAAGGAATATATACAGAGAAGTAGAAAGTGTTAGTACGAACAATCAGGTTTAGTAGGGAGAACAGTGTAGTCTCGACCAGTATCACTATTCCAATGTCTTGTAGTAATTGTCTGAACGCGACTCTGTTTCGGACTGCCTCTGATTCGACTTGAACTACTCACTCTCGCCTACTGACTGAGGCGCAGTATTTATTTAGTACGGAATAGTCCATTATTATTATTATGGGTAAGGTCCCGTTACAAAAAGCCAATGCAAAAGTCTTGGATAATTAAAACATCAGATATATTAAAGTCATGATAAAATGTAAATTTTTAAATAGGAATTGTTCCATCTTATTAACTTGAGTGTGAGGTGTCTTGACAAGTTATTGTATTGAACGTTCTTTTTTGTCTTCTATGTGTCACGTTCCTTCAGGAGAAAGGAGACAATGGGTCTCCACAACTTCTCCGATCTTATGACACTCTTCGCAGATGAACATTAGCTTTCTTTTTTACGCTGAACTCAAAGCTAAAATTTCTGTCGAAAAGATGGAGATTGTAACATTAAATGGGAAGATGACTTATCGAGAGATGACCAAGCGGCTAGAAATTTCCAGAAGACAATGCAAGTTTTAAATGTAGAGACAACCAGGGAATTAAAACACTGCAAAAATTAGACAAGAGAGGAAAGAAAGGTTGTGACAGTTTCGTTCGGCAATCCAAAATTAATGAAATTACCCAATCACGCACAACTTTGCCGTTGCATAATAAAAGTAAAACGAAATGGTGTGTGCTGTGGGCTTTCTCCGAACGTGGATACTATCTTCTTGTATCAATATAAAAAACTCTTTTCTCCTTCTCAGATGAGTATTTTTTTTATCCATCTCTTACGCGCTAACACCCCACGCGTAAGTCAACCTCGTGTTTTACCAATCTCCGCCAGGTGGATAGGAGGTTATCTCTTAGTTCAACCCGCTGATGTACCTGACTTCTCTAAAGACACACTTAACGCAGAGTCTATTCGGGCATCAGCGGGAACGAATCACAAATATATATATATATATATATATATATATATATATATATATGTATGTATATATATATATATATATATATATATATATATATATATATAAACGTTATTTTGAGAGGATGCTCATATTTAAGTAGACACTAAATTTAATTAATGAACGGTATATTTATTTCCGTCTACTGAATATTTAAGAAGTGTTATTACAGATAAATATGGGCTTTCCCGCAGGACTCGAACCGGCGCCTCTCTGAACAGAGGGCAACCGACGTTAGATCCGATGTGCCTTAACAAAGTCGGACATGAAGAGACATTGTCGAACAAGGAAGGTCTGAAGAGTAACATCAAATGAAATCGTTCACGTCGTAGATTCCTCAATATTATCATATCTTCTCAGTTTAGTACGAAAAATATGCGCTTCCGGCAGAATTCGAAGCTGCGTCACCTCAAGGGAAAGGGAATCCGTCGTTAAATAGATAGATAGATAGATAGATAGATAGATAGATAGAAACAGACTGTGATTGATAGCTAGCTAGCTAGCTAGATAGATAGCTAGCTAGCTAGCTAGCTAGCTAGCTAGATAGATAGATAGATAGATAGATAGATAGATAGATAGATTTGAACAGACTGTGATAGCTAGCTAGCTAGATAGATAGATAGATAAATAGATAGATAGATAGAAACAGACTGTGATAGATAGATAGATAGATAGATAGATAGATAGATAGATAGATAGATAGATAAAAACAGACTGTGATAGATAGATAGATAGATAGATAGATAGATAGATAGATGCAAAAACTTTGTTACTTTTTCGACTGCCACGAGGCTGCATTTGTAGAATATACAGAATTTTCTTACAATGGCTTTTAAGATCAGCACGCAATCCACGTCCCCATGACAGGTAGATAGATTCTCTTCCATACATATGTATGAATAACCCTGCCAGAAACCTCAAGGCTTTTTTTTTTACACATGCCCATATAAGTGTATTTGAGTTTGTCTGTGTGTTTCGTAAATTCTCTTTGACAAAAAACCCCAAGAAATCAATTCCTGGCTTTATTTATATTTGCATGTGAGCGTAAGAAAGGATTTGTTGCGAACATAAAATGTTAATTCTTAAAGCAGGTCCAATACCAAAGTTTTTTTGGTTTTTGTCTTTTCTTCTCTAGCAGTTTGAATTTGTTTCAGCGTTCCAGAAGAAGAAAAAGAATAGCTACGACATCAGAAACAGCCTGATTAAACGAAGCTCATTTCAAGGGCAACTATTTTTTAGTTTCTTATGACATCACTTCGAAACAACTGCCCATCAGTCTTCCAAAAGCGACCTCTACAGTAATTGTTGCTTTTATAGATAGATAGATAGATAGATAGATAGATAGATAGATAGATAGATAGATAGATAGAAACAGACTGTGATAGATAGATAGATAGATAGATAGATAGATAGATAGATAGATAGATAGATAGATAGAAACAGACTGTGATAGATAGATAGATAGATAGATAGATAGATAGATAGATAGATAGATAGATAGATAGATAGATAGATATGAACAGACTGACATAGATAGATAGATAGATAGATAGAAAGAAAGAAAGAAAGAAAGAAACAGACTGAGATAGATAGATAGAAAGAAAGAAAGAAAGAAACAGACTGAGATAGATAGATAGATAGATAGATAGATAGATAGATAGATAGATAGATAGAAAGAAACAGACTGAGGTAGATAGATAGATAGATAGATAGATAGATAGATAGATAGAAAGAAAGAAAGAAAGAAAGAAAGAAAGAAACAGACTGAGATAGATAGATAGATAGATAGATAGATAGATAGATAGATAGATAGATAGAAACAGGCTGAGATAGATAGATAGATAGATAGATAGATAGATAGATAGATAGATAGATAGATAGATAGATAGAAACAGGCTGAGATAGATAGATAGATAGATAGATAGATAGATAGATAGATAGATAGATAGATAGATAGATAGAAAGAAAGAAACAGACTGAGATAGATAGATAGATAGAAAGAAAGAAAGAAAGAAAGAAACAGACTGAGATAGATAGATAGATAGATAGATAGATAGATAGATAGATAGATAGATAGATAGATAGATAGATAGGCGCTAACTGATTAAAATGATTCAATAAAGTTTAAAACAGAAAGTATTTATTGCACCGATTTTCAGAGAACTTAAAACGACTACTAGAGGAGAGAGAGAAAGAAAGAAGTAGATAGAGAGAGAAAAAAGAGGAGTGAGAAAAAGAAGAGTAAGAGAAAAGAGTGAGAGAATAAAAGGAGAGAATAGAAAGTGAGACAAAGGATAGAAAGAGAGAGAAAAGAAGATATAGCGAAAGAAAAGTGGATAGAGAGAGAGCGAGCAAAGAAGATACGGAAAAAGTGGATTGTTAGAGAGAAAAAGATGATAGAGAGAGGGAGAAAAACAGGAGAGGAGGCGAGAAAAGAGAGAAAAGCGGACACAGAAAGGGAGAAAGATAAAAGTCAATCTATCACAGTCTATATACTACCGTCCACTATCTATCTATCTATCTATCTATCTATCTATCTATCACAGTCTATATACTACCGTCCACTATCTATCTGTCTATCTATCACAGTCTATATACTACCGTCCACTATCTATCTATCTATCTATCTATCACAGTCTATATACTACCGTCCACTATCTATCTATCTATCTATCACAGTCTATATACTACCGTCCACTATCTATCTATCTATCTATCTATCTATCTATCTATCTATCTATCTATCACAGTCTATATACTACCGTCCACTATCTATCTATCTATCTATCTATCTATCTATCTATCTATCTATCACAGTCTATATACTACCATCCACTATCTATCTATCTATCTATCACAATCTATATACTACCGTCCACTATCTATCTATCTATCTATCTATCTATCTATCACAGTCTATATACTACCGTCCACTATCTATCTATCTATCTATCTATCTATCTATCTATCTATCACAGTCTATATACTACAGTCCAGTATCTATCTATCTATCTATCTATCTATCTATCATTTTAGCTCCCTCTTTTTTAAATCCTGCTATTTAACGTATAGCTGGATTTAACAGTTTTTTCCCAGCCTCGATAATATCCACGAAGAGGGATCTCAGTCTGTAGTGTTGTTTAACCTATAGCTGGGGGATGTAGATTCATGACTTTTCCAAAGATATTAGTACGAATTTAATTCAGATTCTGTCAGAAATTGATATCGGGTCGTCAATGCCATTTTACGTACAGATAACCGTAATACCATTCGTACGATTTTTGGATCAAGCACGGGCAACGCCGGGCCATGCTGTTAGTATATATATATATATATATATATATGTGTGTGTGTGTGTGTGTGTGTGTGTGTGTGTGTGTGTGTTAATCACTAATATTATATATATCTCATTCCTTCGCCCTTTCTCTGGACGATCCTAACTGTTTTTTTACCCTTTAAGCAGAAGAATATTTTCTCCATAAGACCAAGAAAAATTCGGATTACTACTACACACAAAAGACAATCGTTAAACATCGAAAAACATAAGGAAAATAAATTCCTTTCAATAATATGTGGAAATAACCACTCTTTGCCTGAGGATGATCGCGAGACCGGAAACACCTGTAGCAAAAAATGGAAGATAAAGTTTAATTCATATTTATAAAATCCACCAAAAATCTTTGCGGCTTCTCTCTTCTTTTTGAAATATACACTTTTCTCTCGTTGAGACCTCTCCCTTATATATATATAAGTTCTCCGACAGAAATCGAACCTATGTTTTGCACAGAACCATTAATTGATCTAACCTGCAATACCACACAGCTACAGAGAAAGCGCCTAATTCGAAAAGTCCGAATTACTGTTAAAAACGACAAATCTCGAGGATATTTCTCGGACGATCATATCTGCTCACGAAACGTAATTTAACGTAAACACTGACAACATATGAAACGGATTATATCCGACAATTATTTTATATATTTTCCGTTTCTATGTTATTTTTTTATATATACAATTTATTTAAGTAAATATTCTGTTTTTTAAATAAACAGCTTTAATTACATTTACCGACATGAAAATATAAATTCTTCAACAGGAGAATTAATTATTACTAATGTAATTAATACTCTATTTAAAAAAATGAACAGAATGAGATAGATAGATAGATAGATAGAAAATAAATAAAAAAATTACACTATACTTATCCAAGCCAATTAAATGTTTCGCAATTTTAACGGTCGTCAGCAATGTATTAAATTAGCCAATGTATTAAATCCGAGATACTTTTAATTTATTTGTTTAAACGTTATTTTTAATGGATACTCATATATGAGTAGATCCTCTGTTTATATTATTAAACAGTATATTTATTTATTTACATCTACCGGCCTGAATATTCGAGAAATCTTGTTAGAAAAATATGCCCGATTCGGCGGGATTCGAACCTACCTCCCCAGGATCATTAAATCTAACGTTCCTTGAACTCTAGGACACGTATGACCTCCTCATCAAACAAAGACCAAATAGTGCTTTTAAGGGCTTTGAGCAGTTAGGTAGTATATAGACTGTGCCAGAGAGGTTAAAATCCATTAGATATAATGACGGTTTCCTCTAGTGGGGGATCGATAGGTTCGAATCCTGTCGGAGGGCTAACACACACACACACACACACAAGCACACACACACACATATATATATATATATATATATATATATATATATATATATATATATATATATATATATATATATATATATATATATATATATATATATATATATATATATATATATATATATATATATGCTTATTAAATACAATACATTTTTAAATTGAAAATTCTCCGTGCAAACAAGGCATAATCGCGTGACTTTACGATAACTAAAAAATTAAATATTCGATTTTAGGTAGATAGATAGATAGATAGATAGATAGATAGATAGATAGATAGATAGATATGAACTGACTGACATAGATAGATAGATAGATAGATAGATAGATAGATAGATAGATGTGAACAGGCTGAGATAGATAGATAGATAGATAGATAGATAGATAGATAGATAGATAGATAGATAGATAGATAGATATGAACTGACTGACATAGATAGATAGATAGATAGATAGATAGATAGATAGATGTGAACAGGCTGAGATAGATAGATAGATAGATAGATAGATAGATAGATATGAACAGACTGAGATAGATAGATAGATAGATAGATAGATAGATAGATAGATAGATAGATAGATAGATGTTTGTAAACGTCTCTCTTTTAACACACCGAATATTCGCCTGATCGAATGAAAAGCCAACTTGTAAGTAAAAGCATAAATTTCTAAATTGACCATGTC
>OZ010607.1:73682442-73702442 GCA_963932145.1 Acanthosepion lycidas | reverse complement strand
AAAATAACTCCCCTGTATTTCTCCTTCATTTTTACTTCTCTTTCATCGTTTTTTAGTCTTTTTTCTTTCGTTTTATTTCTGCTCCACAAATTTACGACTGCTGCAATTCTTCCATTTTATTTGGGACTTGTGTGTGTGTGTGTGTGTGTGTGTGTGTGTGTGTGTGTGTGTGTGTGTGTGTGTGTGAAAGAGAGACAGTGCATGCTTTAAAGAGAGAGGGAGAGAGAGATTAGGTTTTCCCTCTTTCATTTTATTACCTTTTTTTTCCTATTTTTTCATTTAATTTTTATTTCGTTTTGTTTTTGTTTTTTTTTTGTTTTTTTTTTTGTTTTTTTAGTCTTTTCTTGCTTTATTTTATTTATTCCTCTCTCTACTTTGCAAATTACGACTGTCTTGTAGCTTTTATCATTCATCTTTACGTTTTGCTCGACATGTAAGCCTAGATATGGCTAGTTCCAAATAAAAAGAACTAGTTAATCCGCTCCCGCCTCTGAAGCACCAACTCTTCATAAGCATTCGGCAACCATTTACGGGGAAGAAAAGCTATGTCTGTCAATCTTCTAATTTTAGTGCGGCATTTAGAGACAACCGAATTTCAAAAGCCCATTGAATGTTCGATTAAAATATCTATCACGACAATAAGCCGCGTATGTTTTTCTGATTTTGTCTGTAAATTTTCTTTATTTTTTTTCTCTGTAATAAAGAAAATGTAACCTCATAAGCTGATCAATGCGATGGGAACACAACGCTTGACCTATCCACAAAGTCAAAGCAGTACTAAAACCGTACTAAAGTAACTTTCAAAAAAAATTCGCAATTAGACGGACGCACAGATACTACACTGAGCCTTGGTAAAAGTGCCGACCACTGCAGATTGTAAAAGCTAAAAATTACTGCGAGAAAAGTTGGTTCGTGTGAGACAATTTTTCTCGCAAGAATCTAGCGTACCATATCTATAAACCCACCCATGAATATTGCTGTTACATCTGGTCTGGTCTGCTATGTATTCCTTAAAATCAAAAGGAAAACCTGCAATGTTATCGGTCCTAACCTGGCATCTCGGTTTTAGTCACTTTCCTACCAACGTAACGCAGCTTCCTTGTGTTTTTTCTATAAATATTTTCTTGGTAATTGCTCTAACATCCTTACCGCTTTGTTACCTTGACTTTATGAATTTAAGCGCAGCACTAGATTGGCAGTTAGGTCTCATCATTTAAAAGTTAAAATAACTAGAAATAACTGTAAGTTCTATGCTAACAGTTTCTTCTCTATCACTTCTTGATTGGGGAACTCTCTAACGTCCTCTTGCTTTCCATTCACGTTTGATGTTCAAAAATTCCAATGTAATGTCAATCGTTATCTTCTGTCTTCTTAATTCCTCTTCTTTTATTGTCCTTTCCCCTCACTAAAGTCTTTTAATTCTCTTTCACTCTTCTTACTTTCCAGTCAATTTTGATCTTCAAAAATTTCAATGCAATGTCAATCGTTATCTTCTGTCTTCTTAATACCTCTTCTTTTATTGTCCTTTCCCCTCACTAAAGTCTTCTAATTCTCTTTCACTCTTCTTACTTTCCATTCAACTTTGATCTTCCAAAATTTCAATGCAATGTCAATCGTTATCTTCTGTCTTCTTAATTCCTCTTCTTTTATTGTCCTTTCCCCTCACTAAAGTCTTCTAATTCTCTTTCACTCTTCTTACTTTCCATTCAACTTTGATCTTCCAAAATTTCAATGCAATGTCAATCGTTATCTTCTGTCTTCTTAATTCCTCTTCTTTTATTGTCCTTTCCCCTCACTAAAGTCTTCTAATTCTCTTTCACTCTTCTTACTTTCCAGTCAACTTTGATCTTCAAAAATTTCAATGCAATGTCAATCGTTATCTTCTGTCTTCTTAATTCCTCTTCTTTTATTGTCCTTTCCCCTCACTAAAGTCTTCTAATTCTCTTTCACTCTTCTTACTTTCCAGTCAACTTTGATCTTCAAAAATTTCAATGCAATGTCAATCGTTATCTTCTCTCTTCTTAATTCCTCTTCTTTTATTGTCCTTTCCCCTCACTAAAGTCTTCTAATTCTCTTTCACTCTTCTTACTTTCCAGTCAACTTTGATCTTCAAATATTTCAATGCAATGTCAATCGTTATCTTCTGTCTTCTTAATTCCTCTTCTTTTATTGTCCTTTCCCCTCACTAAAGTCTTCTAATTCTCTTTCATTCTTCTTACTTTCCAGTCAACTTTGATCTTCAAAAATTTCAATGCAATGTCAATCGTTATCTTCTGTCTTCTTAATTCCCCTTCTTTTATTGTCCTCACTCCTTAATAATGAGTCCCTTTTTCTCGTATTCTTTCACAGTCAGTAACCTCTGTGTCTTAGAGACTTTATTACCTTGCTTGGGGTGAAAACAAATGTTTGATTTTCAGGCGTCGCCATCAACTTGGTCATTTGAAAAATCCCCTAGAACGAAATATATGTTATTAGAAATGATTAAATTTTGATTACATATCAAAATAATATTTAAATATCAAACCCCAATATATAAGTATGGATGAATTGTCCGTTGAATATATTCGTTGAATATATTTTTTCTTATCAAATTAATGGTGTTGTGGGGGCGGAGAAATGGTAGATAAAAATGAATGGCTGTTAGGAATAAAGAAGAAATAGTTATGAAAAATTCTTTTCATCTTACTTTTAAGCATCCTAAAGAAAGTTGTATCAGTTCCACACTACTTTAAACAAAAGATTAGCAAGGAAACTCCCATCAATAATATAAACAGCGATAACAGTTGCTGGACATGAGAAACCTATTTTCCTGATAAATTGTTTTATGAGAAAGATTTTATAAATTTCGACGAACAGTAATAATGTTCGGTTATTGGGCTCCAAAATGTTTTTCTCCCTTATAAAAATGGTTATCTTCACCATCGCCATTCTACAAGTAGCCATGATTCTTCATAAAAATAGGTTTAATTATTCTTTGGAATTAGAATGGAAGTAGTGGAGGCATGTACCCTGAATCCATCATATAAAAACTCAGAATATGGAATTAATAAAATATAAACACTTCAAATACTTTGCTGTATTGATCAGTTAAAGGAAATTTAGTCTAGGGCAAGGGTTTCTCGTTCGGTGGAGAATTCCGCTTAAGGGAACGGTATTTAATGATTTCAACGGAGTAATTGGGACCACAGATTGGTAGAGTTAAAATATTAACTTTCGAACTCCCCAAGGCGGCACAACTGGCAATGTGAATCGGTCCGTGCAACTGAGAGGGTCACACTGGGCTTTCTTTCCGCTATCTCTTTTGCCACGCCCAAACTAATCCATGTCAATGTAGACGTACTAACAGGAGAAAAGAATAAAGATTTTCAATAATATATGCATATTATTTGGAATGCAGCTTTTGAGTCGGACGGTCTTGGAAAGGTGGGGAATGACACCCTGACTTATGTTGAAAAGGGGGTGGGGCATTGAGGCAAAAATAGTTGAGAATCACTCGTGTAGGGGATAAGGAGATTGAACATAGAATCGTCCGCGTTAGTAGTTTTGTTGAACGCCTTAAGATACTAACAAACTAAAATATTGACCTGATAACTGGCTCACACTTATGTCCTTAAATCGTCTTGCCAGATCGGGACCTTCAGGTGGACGTCACATATGGCATCCAACTCATTCAGAAATGTGTCATTTATATAAAACTGTTTCCTCAGATCAGGTATTCAAAATGACTTAAGTGAATGAGTCCTTTCACTACCTATTCACAAAGAACTGTACCAAATAACAGGAAACACCCACTTGACTTCCAACAACGGTAACAACTAAAATGAATAGCACATGTAACTAGAGGAGAAAATAATGATATAGTTATCTTATTTATTTTCCACACAAACGAAAACAAAAGGTTAGTATGGAAACTCCCAACTGTACTAAAAAAAGATCGATAACGGGACTTGTAAAATTTATTTTCCTGACAAACTGTTTTAAGGGAAAGATTTTATAAATTTCAACCAAAAGTAACATTAAGTGTTTGGTAAATGAATGCTGAAATGTGTTCCGTATTGAAGAAGCTAATCAAACCATTATCATTTTATACTTAAGTACGACTCCTCTTAAAGATAGGATTAACCAAAACTATTCTTTGGAATTAAAGTAGTAGAGGCAGCACCTTGAATCCACCATAAAAATACAGAATGTGGAATTAATAAACTCTAAACACTTTACCTTGGTGTATGGATCACTTATAACAAATTGAATCTCGGAGATAAAGAAATTGAACATAGAATTTGGTCACACTTAAGTTCTTAAATCGTCTTGCCAGATTGGGACTTTCAGGTGGATGTCACACATGACATCCAAATTGCTTAAAAATGTCTAAACTCTCATTTATATACAACGGATTCCTAACATCATTTATTAAACTGATTATTAGCTCGTACGTGAATGGAATAAGCCCGACTAGGATTCGAACTCGGCTCTCCAATTAACCATTACGAACCCGTATTCATTACACCACCCGCACATTCACACATCTATGAAAAATGATGGTTGGAAAAAAATGACTTTGAATATTGGCAAAGCTAGAAAATGAGACTATGGTAGCAAAACATATTTTAGGTTTAAACTGACTTTTGTAATGATAAGGGATAGCAGGCATCAGTTACCTCCTGGAAAGGGGGGGGGTACAAGGAACCTTCAAGAACATTTCGTCTTAGTAATTTACGTTCTCTTTTACACATTAAATGCCAACCACGAGATAACTCGTGCTTGGTAGTTTTGATCATGACGCCCACCACGAGTTATCTCGTTTTTGTTGTCTTGCCTTCAAGGCTACAACCACGATTTATTTCGCTGTTTTTAGCGCAGGCACCTCCACAAAAAATCGCGATACCTAAGGTTTAAATTAATTTTTTTTAAATGAAAAAGCTTACTTAAAGATTTCATTTTAACTTTCATTGAAAGCTAAAGGATTGAATTTACTATTTCCCGAAAGCAAAATACTCTGGTGTATTTCAAACAGAAATTATATTTATTGGAATTCATTTTTTCCAGTAATATCGTCATAGTCGTCCAGTTTTGAGACATTTATAAAGACAAATTAGTTTTCGATTTTTAAAATCTTGCAAAAATAAAATAAAACTTTTCTGAAAATTTATTTGAGTTATATTAGCTGATTTAAAGTATAATTAATCTGATTTGAAACAAATATTACTTATTTTAAGTTTAAAATATCGTAGAAATTAATTTTGGCCTATTTTAAGCAAAATAGAAATTATCTGCACTGCGAAAACTTGATGTGATGAAAAAAATGGACTTGATTTTCAGATTCAGCGTGAAAAATAGCCCAGAAGCTTGTGCCCGTTGCCCAACAACATTTGGGTAAAAAAAAATCTCGACTAATGTTATTTTCCAAACACGGCCAGCACATTATGGCCGTTATCATAGTTGATATTATTGAGTGTTGACTTTTTCTTTTTTATTAATAATGCTTCCATAATGCGGTGGCCTGGCATTGTGTCCTTGAGGTCATGTCCTCAAGGATATATGGCCCAGTGGACAAAGACGTTGGGTAGTGACTAGACGCAAATGTTCAATACCAAGCCACAGCAGTGGTGAACCAAAACTTGGAGAGTTGAGTTAAAGGAAAATAAATGAGATATTCAGAAGAGGCATGACATGTGGAACGAGAACAATTTACCCCGATGGACGAAATAAACGGTTCAATTCAAAATTCCAACCAACTGAAGAAGGCTGGAGCGTACGACAGCCGAAACGTTGTGAATATGGCAATGAAGCTGAGAATAACAGTCCAAATAATGTAAATAATGCAAATAATATATATATATATATATATATATATATATATATATATATATATATATATATATATATATATAACCATTCTTATACGTGTAAGTATAAGTATACGAGAAAACACCTGCAAATACTCCCTAGCACGATACATTATGGCGCAAGAATTTTTTTTGCTAAAGTTCACATAATTACAACGCTCGAAAGTTATTCAGTGTATGCAAATAACATACAAAAGGTTGATAAGCCGTAAAAAATAATCAATCCATTCATTTAAGATGAATATCAAAACACAAGAATTTCAAAGCATGTGAGCTTTCCGCATGATGACAACTTACCCACGCACGTTTACTTTGTCAGCGGCCTTGTGCCATACTTCAGTGGGTTTTTTTCAAATATCCATAAAGAAAAGCTGTCACGTGACGTACTTTTTTTTCTATGGAGATTTCTTTCTAATCCCATTGTATCTTAACTTGTAAATTTAAGTTCGATTTCCTCATTTCTACACGAAATCACGTAGGAAACCCCTTTTTTCTGCTTTTAATCCAAGGGGTCAAATTACGTTGGCATTAACTCTGTTATTATTATTGTTATTGTTATTGGTAGTAGTAGTAGTAGTAGTAGTAGTAGTAGTAGTAGTAGTAGTATCGCCATTTTTATATTTTTTATTGGAAATCTCCAACGAGAGAAGAAATAAGTGATGTCTCAATTGTAGATTGTTAGAGGCGAAGGGAGGTGATATATCAAAGAGAGAAAAGGAAGAAGAAGGATACATTCACTTAGAGAGAGAGAAAGAAAGAGATAGATAGAGAGAGAGAGAGAAACAAACAAACAAAGTTAAATTATTTAAAATGCAGAAAGAAACAAAGAAAGACAAAAAGAAAGAAGTAAAGATTATTAGAAAGAAAGAAAGAAAGAAAGAAAGAAAAGAAGAATCTTTATCATGAAGGAATTCGACTGTACAGAAAAATATTTATTGGTGACGATAGATAGATATTAGGTTGGTACAAAAATAATGGCGTGATAATGTCGTTTTTTGACGTTAAAAATACGTCAAAAAACGACATTATTACGTCATTATTTTTGAACCAACCCAATAGATAGATAGATAGATAGATAGATAGATAGATATGAATAGACTGAAATAGATAGAACATTGTTGAACTCTGGCGCAACGAAGTGCGCCAGAGTTCAACAATGTTCGATTGTTCCTTTTAAGTTTAACCCACTCAACCGCCAACCAGCACCAGCCCACCAACCATTTAAAAGTTTCATAACTGGATTCTATATGTCTCATTCCATATGTGCCGCAGAGGAAGGTCACGAAATCAAGTGTGTGGGTCACTTCCTGGCAAGTTGAGGCCCACCTTATTTAAATTCATGCCATCGGCCCTTTCTTCTACACTGATTTTCTTTCAACTGAGGCCAACCCTTGTAAAGCCAAACGGCGATAGGGAATGAATGACTGAAGCCAATTTTATTGTATCAGGAATATTCTCGTCCTGAACCCGCACGTTGGCGACAAATTTAGTCATCAACACCATCATATGATATATATATATATATATATATATATATATATATATATATATATTAAGACATTTTTATTTTTATACAATCTTTTTTTTTATAGATACAAATATTTAAGTAAATGCTCTGTTTATAATAAACTGTATTAAACAACATTTACCGGCCTGAATGTCACACATTATGAAATGGACAAAGTCCGACAATTATTTTAAGAATGTATAAACATAAAAATGTATGAAATAATTGTCGAACTTTGTCCATTTCATAATGTGTGACGTCATTTGTGTACATTTTGATACGCATTGAACAGATATGAATGTACGTGAGAGATTCATGGAAGATTGTAGTTTAAAAGCAGTAAAATCGACCTTGATAACCGAAACGCTCCTCTGTTGCCGAAACAGTTGAGGCACGGCAGGCTATAAGACGGTTCTGTATAGGATACGAATATATATATATATATATATATATATATATATATATATATATATATGTATATGCACATTTCATTGAATACGACAGATAAGGTGCTTTTATTTAGTTTTTTATACAATTTCTCATGCGATCTCATTTTTTTTTTCTTTTCGGATGATAAATTATATAAACTGTTCGAATGTTTTTTTTTTTATCCGAGCGCTTTCGGCTATACATTTAGCCATTTTCAAGGATTAAATATTTTAACTGTTAAATAAGAAATAGTTTGTTCTGTGTACGTTTTATGAGTCGCATGAAAAATTGCATAAAAACCTAAATCAAAGCACCTTGTCTGTCGTATTCAATGAAATATGCATGAAAGAAGGATTGCTGCCAAAATACACAATATATACACACACACACACACACACACGCACACACACACACACACATATATATATATATATATATATATATATATATATATATATATATATATATGTATGTATGTATATATACATATATATATATTAAAATAATAGGAACGAACAGTGAGATTTATAATACAGAGTTCTTAGCATTTATGTTTATTTAAAAAAAACAGTAGAGCACAATATTATTTTCTTTTAAATATGTTTCCATCGCAACACAGAAATGTCTATGTTCCAAAAGTGAAACTTCAATCCAAAATTTAATTATAAAATTTAAACTTAAAATTTTAAGTTCGTAGTTTTCAGTTTTAAAACATAGAAATTTCTGTGTTGCGATGGAAACACACACACAAACACACACACACACACACACACACATATATATATATATATATATATATATATATATATATATATTATAAATTAATCATATAGACAAAACTATTTTACTACAAAGATGCAACTTGGTTTCAATGCTTTTCAACTGCACTTCGACGAGTGCGATTCTCACCCGTTATATATATATATATATATATATATATATATATATATATATATATATATATCGTCAATAAATTTATAAAATTTAAGTTGACTTATCTTTTAATTAACTTCAAAGTTTCACGAACACATCGCTCATGAGGGTCAAATAAATGTATTAAATTATTATTACCAGATGTCAAATTCATACTTCACATAAATGAAGATAAATATAAAATTTGAAAATTGTACTCTGTTAAAATCCTTAAGGCCGTGACAGCATTTTAATATTTTTATTCTAGTTGTTTATTGAGCACTTTCTGAACAATTTTAGACTTCTTTGCCAACCCAATCCATTGATTTTAATAGCCAATTTTATGTCCTCTTGTTTATGAAGATGTTAATAAAATTCTAATTCCTCCGACCAGCCGTTTCGCTCTTTACACGTCGACCATGAGTCAAGGTAGAGCGTTACTGAATGAGGTTGTTTTATGAACGTAAGAGGAGGAGGTCCAAAGTGCAGATTATGAGGCTATGAACGGGTGACCCTAGACTCGAAGTGTTTAAGAATTCAGCGACCAGAGAAGCATCCTCTCAGGAGTCAGAATGAGGGTGTTGTATAAACGTTAGAGGAGGAGCTAAGGAGTGCAGATTATGAAACTATGTAGGTAAGATCACGGTTGACTCTAGATTTGAAGAGGTTTATATTGTAACATTCAGGAAAGTATCCTTTTGGGAGTTATAATGAAGTTGTTGTATGAACGTAAGAGGAGGAGGTAAACGTGTTCATTATGAGGCTATATAGGATAGATAACGGTTGACCCTAAACTTGAAAAGGTTAAGAGTGTAGCGATCAAGGAAGCATCCTCTCAGGAGTCTGAATGAGGTTTTTGCAACAACGTTGGAGGACGAGTTAAAAATGCTGGTTATGAGTCTATGTAGGATAGATAACGGTTGACCCTAGACTTGAAGATGTTAATATTGTAGCGGTCGGGGAGCGTCTTCTCAGTAGACTCTAGCGGCTCTTATAAGCAGAATTTTCTTTATCCATTTAATTGGTAAGTGTACTTGGCAAGTCGGGTCTTGATAAAACCTCTGCTCGACTTGAAATACGTTAAATCTATATATAAAATTATGTGACTTCTGTTAGTCCGTCCGACACACCCTCTAAAATAGCCATACATTGACGAATCGAAACCAAATTTGGGGGAGAAGTACAAACAGGTAAGTGGGTGCAAATTACAGTTTGATTTTACAAGGATAACTTCCACAATACTAAATATTGTGAGGATTTCAACAGGCGTCACCGTGTTGCGAAAGAATTCTAGTCCTCATAAATTTCTGTATTTTCTTAAGCATTATTGAGTTTTCAGCTCCAATATAGACCTCTTCAAAGAATGGCCTTGATCTCATCTGTGTAATTCGTACAGTTTATGAAAGTCGAACAGATTCTGAGAGAAATATCGGACAATAAATACATTTCTACATCGAACCTAAAGTGGAGACCTCTTCTCTGAAGAGAGCGGTCTATTATAAAATCCCTTCTACTTGTTTGACGAGAACAACCTCAACCCGAGGCAAACGCATAGAGTAATTCCCTCGTACGCATGCGCTGAGCTGTCTTTCTGTACAGGCGTATAATAATGTCTCTGAATGCGCGCACAGCTCCACATTGCAAATGGCAGCTTTAATGTGCATTAAATAATAATCGATTGTCTTCCATTTGTTAATCAGGTGTAAAATAAAAGCCGAATATTCTAAAAAAGAAATTGCTTCCGGAATTCTCGCGTGAAAAACTGATTGAACGGAAAGGAATTGGCATTTTTTTTTTTGTTTTTTTACTCGGCTGAAATTATTGGAGACATTTTTGGAACGATGTAATCTGTAGAAGTTGTTCATAACAGCCGTCGTTAGCTTTAAAACCAAAGTCAATTTGCAAGAGCTTATGTCAATAATAAAATACCAACATTTTGAATCTAAGCGTTGCTGAACCTTCTACACGTACGTATATCAAAATATGGTATAATGTGTATTGGCTCGAAATGAGAAACCTGTAGATCCGAGATTGAATTTCACTCAGGTCCGTAACATTCACATACGCAAAAAATATCCAGCTATGGGTTAAATCGAAGGACAGACTCGGTCCTATAGCCTTGGTTGGCAACCAGTCTCCGCAGAAAGAAACGGCAACCTATTGTATTATTTTTATTCATTCAATCATAAACCGAAAGAGACGTGTTAAAATTTGGTGCTGAACATTGTCCTGTGTTAAGAATAATCCAAATATATTCCTTCTGTGTTTTTCTGCTTATAAGACGCATCTTTTTCTTACAAAATAGGAAGGCAGATATTGCAGAGACTTCTCCATCGCCTATGAACTAACCCAGATCGTTAAAGAACTCACCCGAGTCCCGGATGTGACGAGACAGCAGGAGGACCTTCTCAAACTTTTTCTAACATCCGGCCCTGACAAATAAATGCTCAATAAAAGTTTTACCTCCGCCATTAGCACGTCAGACCATTCTCGAGTCCATATTGACTCCAAACCAATTGACTCCAAAACCAACTGATTTACCATTCAATAGAACAGTTTTTCGCTACGCGGAGGCAAACTGGGATAGCTTCCAGTCATATATGACGGAAGCTCCTCTCCAAACCTTCTTCAAACATTCTGCCCCCAAAACTGCTACCCTAATCTCCGAATGAATCCTTTCTGGAAGGGAGTGTTTTATAACCACAAAACATTCAGCAAAAACCAGTCAGTCGTGATTTACCCTTGAATGTTCTGAAGCTATATCTCACGGGAACCACAACTTCAAAATCTATGGCAAGGAGCGGTTTAGTCTGACCCTTAATTCTTTCAGAACTGTCCGTAATTTCTGTAACAGAGTCCCGGAAAACAGAAAGTGAAGCTGCGCACAATCTGTCATTTGTACCACTCCAGTAAGTACCTGACTCCTCAATCTATGCTCTTTATTATTCGTTATTCTTCATTCGTCTGGATCTGGATGAAGAGTTAGTAATCTTCGATCGAATATCAGAGAGGGTTGACAATATCCTCACAGAATTTCCATCGTCCATCTTTAACATATGCGGTGACTTCAATGCTCACCACAAATTCACATTCCCTCACCGCTGATCAGACCCTGAACTACCGCTAGTCACAATGAACGGATGTTTACTCGAGGAAGCCCAGTGCCTTGAAGGAATATCGGGCCTCAAATTCACACCCCGTTCACTGTATTGCTCTAGTAAGCACCTGATTCCTCATGCTATCCTCTAGCAAAACTGATGAGGAAGACAGATGTTGCAGAGACTTCTCCATCGCCTATAAACTAACTTAGATCGGCGAAGAACTCACCCGAGTCCCGGATGCGACGACAGCGGCCCTGACAAATGCTCAACGAAAGTTTTACCCACGCCATTGGCACATCAGCTCCAAATCAATGACATCTCCTAATTTGCCATTCCATAGAACGGTTTTTCGCCACGAGGAGGCAAACTGGGATATAAAAATATATATATCACCACCTAAATCGCTACGGTCATGGACTTGGTGCCTACAACAAAGACGGGTTACTCTATGGCAAGGACACAAAAAACGAGGAGCCTGATCTCTATTATATCTGCTTCCGTGTGTAACTTATCCATAGTATCACATTCGTCTTTGCTCTGTATCGTCTTCGGAGTAAACGGTCGGTAATCTTCGATCGAATATCAGAGACAATTGGCAATATTCTCACAGAATTTCCATCTTCCAGCTTTCACATATGCGGTGACTTCACTGTTCACCGCAAAACCGATGAGGATGGTAGATATTGCAGAGACTTCTCCATCGCCGATTAACTAAGCCGCGTCATTGAAGAACCAACCCTAGTCCCAGATGCGACGGGACAGCAGGAGAACTTCTTTGATCTTTTTCTAAAAATGTTCAGCAAAGCTTTTATCCCCGCATTGGTACTTCAGACCATTCCTTAGCCAGTGTCCAGAGATTGACTCCAAATCATTGACGTCTCTTGATTTACCATTTTCTAGAACGGTTTTTCGTTATGCGAAGGTAGACTGGGAGAGCTTTCGGTCCAATATGACGGAAGTTTCTCTCCCAACTTTCTTCAAACAAGCTGCCCCCAAAACCGCTGCCCCCAAAACTGCTGCCCTTATCTCTGAATGGATCCTCTCTAGAAAGGACTGGCAACAAAGATGAGGACAGTAGTCCGAATAATGTAAATAGTGTACATAATACCTCATATCAGAAATATAGACAGATACTGAAGGGTGATAAATATGGCAACAAAGATGAGGACAATAGTCTGAACAATGTAAATAGTGTACATAATACCTCATCTCAGAAATATGGACAGATAATCAACGGTGATAAATATGGCAACAAAGATGAAGACAATAGGCTGAATAATGTAAATAGTGTACATAATACCTGATCTCAGAAATATAGACAGATACTGAAGAGTGATAAATATGGCAACAAAGATGAGGACAATAGTCCGAATAATATAAGTAGTGTACATAATACCTCATCTCAGAAATATAGACAAATACTGAAGGGTGATAAATATAGCAACAAAGATGAGGACAATAGTCCGAATAATGTAAATAGTGTACATAATACCTCATCTCAGAAATATAGACAGATACGTAATAAGAAAGGGGGCTTGGAGAATCTGATACTCACAAGTTGATTAGAGAGAAAGAGACACAAGGGAAAGCAACGTATGACATACCTAGCGAGCTTAAGCAAGTAGTTGACAGAACACCGGTTGAGGGAAGTAACAAGGGGACAAAACTTATTAAGAGCTACCAGGGATAGGGTGGAGAAGTGGAGAGCCATGATCGCCTACGTCCTGAAGGGACACAGTACATAAAAAGAAAGTAGCAGTATGAGTAGAAATAATAGTAGTAGTAGTAGTTGTGTTAATACTGAGTTTGGTTACTTTAAATTTGCCATCATTTCAGCATTATTCTTCTGAGTAATTCTTGTGATAATGTTTTTGCCAATCTGCCTGATTTTGTGTCTGTGAATATTTTTTCCACGTCCGTACAAATATAATCTAAGTCGGAAAGTTATAGGCTCATTAAAACAAAAAAAAAGATATAAAAAAAAAACGTGAGACGCAGGGACGCATGCGCAGAACTACACAATTCCTTTAAACAGGAGAGCTTCTTTTTTTTTCTTTTCTTTTTTTTTTTCCGACTTCTTTCGAAGTCCATCGCTTTGCCAACCAAATCCATTCTTTTTAATAATCATTTTTATGTCCTCGTGTTTATGAAGGTGTTAATAAAGTTCGAATTCCTACGACCGGCCGTTTCGCTCTTTACACGTCGACGATTCAATTGTTATATCCAGATAGATGAGCACCGCTTTTGCTTACTTCAAAAGTAATTCGGGATTTCTCTGTCAGTTTTTTTATCCACTATTGTCCGCCGTTTCAAAACCGAAGAGCCACTCAAGATAGAGGGTTACTGATTGTAGCGATCACGGAAACATCCCCACTGGAGTCTGAATGAGGTTGTATGAACGTTAGAGGAGGAGGTTAAATGTACTGGTTATGAAGCTATGTAGGATATATAACGGTTGACTCTAGACTTGAAAAGGTTAAGATTGTAGCGATCAGGGAAGCATCATCTCGGGAGTCTGAATGAGACTGTTGCATGAACGTTGGAGGAGGAGTTAAAAATGCTGATTATGAGGCTATGTAGGATAGATAACGTTTTCTCCTGGACTTAAGAGGTTAAGATTGTAGCGGTCGAGGAAGCATCCTCTCAGGAGACTCTATCGGCTCTTCCAAGAACTTACTTTACCAAATGAAAGTGTACTTGGCAAGTCGGGTCTTGACAAAACCTCTGCTCAACTTGAAATACGATAAATCTATATATAAAATTCAGTGACTTCTTTTAGTCCGTCTGTCCGACACACCCTCTAAAATAGCCATATATTTACCGATCGAAACCAAATTTGGCGGGAAGTGTAAACAAGTAAGGGGATACAAAGAACAGTTGATTTTACTAGGGTTCGTAGCTTAGTACAATAATTTTTATCATTTTATTTTGAAGTCTTATTATTTAACATACAAAATACACTATTTTAAAAACCATTTAATGATTAAAATAGCAAATACTTATTTAATAAAAAGGCAATATTGTTTTTTGTATATATTTTATTTTTAGATTTCGAAATTGATCGAAACGTACTGTTTGTAAATCCCGACAAAAATTTTTAGCGATAACTTAAACAATATTTTTAGGTTGGTGCAAAAAATAATGTCGTTTTTTGACGATTTGTTTGATTATCGTTCACCCATTTATCCAACTTTTTTGACTTCCCTATTTGCTTTAAATGGCGAACGACTGTTGAGTGGTCGACCTCGAGTTCAACAGCAACTTCTCGTGTGGTTTTGCGAGGATCGGCTTCAATTAAGGCTTTCAAATGTTCGTTATCAACCGCAGTCGGCCGGCCGCAACCGTCTTCATCTTCGAGGCTCTCGTCAGCATTGCGAAATTTCTTGAACCACCGTTGTGCCACACGTTCGTTAGTGGTTCCTGGGCCAAACGCATCATTGATATCATGAGCTGTTTGGGCAGCTTTTCGGCCTAGTTTGAACTGGAACAAGAAAATCGTGCGGATTTGAATTCTGTCCATGCTGTCGAAAAGCCTGCAAAATAATGAATGAAGAGATTGAGAACGGTAACGAATAACACGATTCGATAGAGCGAAAAACGCGCTTCAAAATGATATATAATATGGCTATATATATCAATGAATTAATTCAGAAATCATATATAAACGTAACATATGTGAGAAAACAACATTATTTTTGCACCAACCTAATAAATATTAGGTCTGTCCTCAGGCTATCAACACGTAAAACCAGTTACTGTCGGATTAAAAACACAGTTACCGTCGAGTCAAAAAATGCATTTTTGTGATATTTTAAGCTTAAAGTATGTGACATTTGTTTCAAATCAGTTTAATTATTCTGTTAATCAGCTAATATTCCTCAAATAAATTTTCGTTTATTTTAGGGAAAAAACTTCTTCCACTCGAGGTTTTTTTCCACGCTGAATCTGAAAATTAAGTCCATTTTTTTCATCACATCACGTTTCAGCTGTCGTACGCACCGGCCTTCTTCAGTTGTTTGGAATTTTGAAATTCTTGTGTTTTGATATTAAATGAATGGATTGATTATTTTTTACGGCTTATCAACCTTTTGTATGTTATTTGCATGCACTGAATAACTTTCGAGCGTTGTAATTATGTGAACTTTAGCAAAAAAAATTTCTTGCGCCATAATGTATCGTGCTAGGGAGTATTTGTAGGTGTTTTCTCGTATACTTATATTTACACGTATAAGAATGGTTATATATATATATATATATATATATATATATATATATATATATATATATATATATATATATATATTATTTGCATTATTTACATTATTCGGACTGTTATTCTCAGCTTCATTGCCATATTCACAACGTTTCGGCTATCGTACGCTCCGGCCTTCTTCAGGCGATTGGAATTTTGAATTGAACCGTTTATTTCGTCCACCGGGGTAAATTGTTCTCGTTCCACATGTCATGCCTCTTCTGAATATCTCATTTATTTTCCTTTAACTCAACTCTCCAAGTTTTGGTTCACCACTGCTGTGGCTTGGTATTGAACATTTGGGTCTAGTCACTACCCAACGTCTTTGTCCACTGGGCCATATGTCCTTGAGGACATGACCTCAAGGACACAATGCCAGGCCACCGCATTATGGAAGCATTATTAATAAAAAAGAAAAAGTCAACACTCAATAATATCAACTATGATAACTGCCATAGTGTGCTGGCCGTGTTTGGAAAATAACATCAGTCGAGATTTTTTTTTACCCAAATGTTGTTGGGCAACGGTCATATGCTTCTGGGCTATTTTTCACGCTGAATCTGAAAATCAAGTCCATTTTTTTCATCACATCAAGTTTTCGCAGTGCAGATAATTTCTATTTTGCTTAAAATATGCCAAAATTAATTTCTACGATATTTTAAACTTAAAATAAGTAATATTTGTTTCAAATCAGATTAATTATACTTTAAATCAGCTAATATAACTCAAATAAATTTTCAGAAAAGTTTTATTTTATTTTTGCAAGATTTTAAAAATCGAGAATTTTTTTTTCTTTACAAATGTCTCAAAAATGAATGACTCTGACGATGTTACTGGATAAAATCAATTCTAATCAATATAATTTCTGTTTGAAATACACCAGAGTATTTTGCTTACGGGAAATAGTAAATTTAATCCTTTAGCTTTCAATTAATGTTAAAATGAAAGCTTTAAGTAAGCTTTTTCATTTTAAAAAATTAATTTAAACCTTAGGTATCGCGATTTTTTGTGGAGGTGCCTACGCTAAAAACAACGAAATAAATCGTGGTTGTAGCCTTGAAGGCAAGACAGCAAAAACGAGATAACTCGTGGTGGGCGTCATGATCAAGACTACCAAGCACGAGTTATCTCGTGGTTGGCATTTAATGTGTAAAAGAGAACGTAAATTACTAAGACGAAATGTTCTTGAAGGTTCCTTGTACCCTCCCTCCAGGAGGTAACTGATGCCTGCTATCCCTTATCATTACAAAAGTTAGTTTAAACCTAAAATATGTTTTGCTGCCATAGTCTCATTTTCTAGCTTTGCCAATTTTCAAAGTCGTTTATTTTCCAACAATCATTTTTCATAGATGTGTGAATGTGCGGGTGGCGTAATGAATACGGGTTCGTAATAGTTAACTGGAGAGCCGAGTTCGAATCCTAGTTGGGCTCCTTCCATTCACTTTAAATCAGCTAATATTCCTCCAAAAGAATTTCAGGAAGGTAAAAAGAGAAATTTCATTGCGGTGAAAGACTATAAAAAAAATTTTCCCACTTCAATTTAAATTTGTTTTTGAAATGCAGCAATTTATTTTGTCTACTAGAAATATTAAATTTAATCTATTAGCTTGATTTTGAAAATTCATTTTTAAACTTTAGGTACCCCGTTTTTTTGGTGGTCTTTATATAAACAAATTTGCCCAAGAAAACACACAGACTTTTCAAAAGAGCCGATGAACTTTCTTATAGGGTCAAAGGTCATTTAGTACAGAGGTGTCTTCATAGCTATGGATACAACCTGTGAATCGCTAAAGTCAGCGGCCAGAGCGGAGGGTTCCCTAGATGGAATCAACGGCTACTTGTCGGTGACCAAGACAAGCCTTCAAATTGAAAGACATCGGCTGTGGTCTGAGCTGGAGAGGGATGGGCTCCGGCAGGTATTCTTGCTAAGATAGGCTATGCCTGAATAAGTACCTCTCCGACTTTTAATCCTGATAAACAGAGTGAACTAGTCAGGTGCTCAGTTGCGCAATAACCCTACGTCCACATCCGATCATAGGATTAATGATCATGATGATGATTATGATGATCTACAGAATTAGCGAATTACTAAAAGTCACTTAAGAAAGTTTATATCTTCTTCATTATGTGCCATGTCCCTTCAGGGCGTAAACGAACATGGCGCTCCACAACTTCCTGTTCCTTGTAGTTCTTTTTTATCTTATTGCTGTTTCTTCCAAATACTATTCTGCCATCCATTTACTCAAGCCCATCATGTATGCCACGTAATGTTTTCTTTTGTCCCTCTTGCCTTCAATCTGTCCTATGAGTATCAGATTTTCCAAGCCCTCCTTCCTCATCACGTGCCCCAGAAATTTCAACTGCTTCTTCCTAATGTTAAGTATAGGTTTCGTTTTTGTTTCCATTTTCTTCGAAACTTGTTGTTGCTCACATGTTCAGTCCATGGCATCCTCAGCATTTTTCTGTAGAATCACTTCAAGTCAATTCTTCATCTATGAGTAGATTGTCCAGCATTCGCTGCCATACAAGAGGACAGATATCACGTAACAGTTCGGTACACTTTTCTTTCTTTTTTTTTCAACCAATTTTTTTTTTCTGTTCAAAAACTGACGCCAAGGATGGCGATTAAAATGATACTGAAAATGAAGACGAAAATAAATGCTGTCAAAATATTAATAACCTAATCGTCAACTAGTTATTGGTATTACTCTGATAATAACGAACTATCCTATCCTACCATTTTCCATACTAACCCCTGTGTATAAAAGTCGTCTAAATACTAACGGTTCAGCTTAGTAGAATAAAGCTTGATAAGTTAATATTCAGCGTCCTCTGTTCATCTCTATCTATAAAAGGCAGGATGTGTGTGTGTGTGTGTGTGTGTGTGTGTGTGTGTGTGTGTGTGCAACGAATACACGGCCGCAATTTTCGACGGATTTGCACCAAAATTTACGCGCACATGCTCCAACTTAGCAGAAAGGCCAAGACCGACTTTGTATTTCCCAACTCCCATGGATAGTGGACATAATCGATTTTGTTTTTTTGTTTTTCATGCTTCTACGACAGTTTTCATGTAGTTTGCGGCCATTTTCTACTGGCCAGAGTGAGAGCCAATAGCTGGCTGCCACGAATAGGCAAGAAGATTCTATTGGCCAGCGTGAGAGCCAACAGCTGTCTGACACGAATGTTAACTAGCAAGCAAAAAAATCGATAGCTGCATTCGTCACAAGTGAGAAAAATTTAAATCTGCATGGCACTTTACTCCAATTGGCTCATTCGCTTGCTTAAACTCAACGTTGATTCTGATTCCGCAGAACTGGATTAGGTGTGAAAAAGTATTTGTTGTTAACATTCTTTCTTCATTCGGTTTTTCCAGTTACGAGTTCTTTTTTTAAAGCTGATCGTTTTGTGTTCATTTTGTTTAGTTCTTTTTTCAGATTTAATGTTTAGTATAGAGCTTAGAAAAAATTCGCAGTGTGAGATAGGCAAGAAGTAAGGCATGTAGCAACATCAGCACGGCAAAGGGCACTCCTTTAAAGGCAAGGAAGGGAAATGCTGCTAGTTACAACTAAGACGATAAAATTGTCATAAATTTATGTCTATGAAATTTTAGAGAGAGAAAATGTCTATAGTTGGAAAAAACAGCAAAAAAAAAAACAGGATTTGTTCGTTCTCTCCAAGAATCCAACTTAATATTTTTCGAAACAAGGAATTATTTGTAGCTCTTAATAAGTTTTGTCTTTTTGTTATCTCTTCCAGGCCCCGTTCTGCCATCCATTTGGTCAAGCACATCAAATATTACGCACAGCTTTCCTCTGTCCCGTTTTCCTGTCCTGTGAGTATCAGATTTTCCAAGCCCACCTTCCTCATCACGTGCCCCAGAAATTTCAACTGCCTCTTCCTAATGTTAAGTATAGGTTTCTTTTTTGTTTCCCTGTATATAAAAGTCGTCT
>OZ010607.1:73567442-73674942 GCA_963932145.1 Acanthosepion lycidas | reverse complement strand
CAATAAACAGAGGAAGTAAGCAGTATATATTGTGAGGATATGCCAAATGGGTAACGATTGATCCTACACTTGAAGAGGTAAAAATTACAGTGATCAGGAAAGCATCCTCTCAGGAGCCTGCTCCACAAAGTAACTTTCTAAGTGACACTTACTAAATCCTTTTCCATTTTATACATTCTATGTATCAATAATATTTTGCTTCTGCTTTCTGTAGACGTAGACGATCATGGCTCTTCACAACTTCCTGTCTTTTTTGCTTTCTCTCTCTCTTTACCAAAATTTCAACCAATATAATGCCAAAGAGCCACTCAAGGTAGAGTAGTACTAAATATCGTTGCTTTAAGAGTGTACAGAGCGGAAATAAAAGTGTATATCATGAGAATATGT
The DNA here is from genome assembly GCA_963932145.1 of Acanthosepion lycidas. Lineage (NCBI taxonomy): Eukaryota > Metazoa > Mollusca > Cephalopoda > Sepiida > Sepiidae > Acanthosepion > Acanthosepion lycidas. The sequence continues at coordinate 73,674,555 of OZ010607.1, read as the reverse complement.
AGGAGAGATAACGGTTAATCCTAGACTTGAAGAAGACTGCAAACAACAAGGAAGCACCCACTTCGGAGTCTATTCCAAAGTAGCAGTTTTTGCGAAGAAGCTTACTTATTCCTTTGATTTTCAATTTTAAATCTTCGATGCTACAATGAAAAAATTTGATTCTATTTCTCTGTTTTTTATGTACCTTGTCCCATCAGGACTTGGACGATAATGGCTCTTCACAATTTCCTGTTTTATTGCTCTTTCTGTACACTATTCACATTATTCGGACGATTGTCCTCATCTTTCTTTGTTGCCATATTTATCCCCACGTTTCGGCCGATGTACGTTCCGGCCTCCTTCAGGTGGTTGGAATGTCGAACTGAACCCTTTATTTCGCTCGCTGGGGTAGACTGTTCTAGTTCCACGTGCCATGTCTAATAGATTTCTGTTATCAATTATCTCCTGTTAATTCCCCTCTCCAAGTTCTCCAATGCCTTAACCATTGTGCCATATGTCCTTAATGACACGTGGTACAGTGGATAAAGACGTGATACTGTATATCGCAATTTCATAAAATACAAAGAGTCCCTTAAGGTAGAGCGTGGATAAACGTGATTGTTATAAGAGCATATAGGGAGGACATAAGATTTTATTATGACGATAGGTAGAACAGATAATGTTTGATCCGAGAAGTTAAGATTGAAGCGAGCAGTATTTCGCGATAATTCAATAATTTTTAACCATAATGTTGAATGTGTTAAAATAATTGAAAATTTTAACAAAAATTTTAACATCAACACGAGTTGATGTTAAAAATTGCCACAAAACATCGTTGATTTATTTAAGATGGAATAATCTATTATGACATGTCTCTAATTTGTATTTAGATACATTGGATTTATTTTTTCTAATTGAATTGTTCACCTGTGGAGTAACGGATAGCGACTCGAATTGAGGAATTGGATAGCCGGGTTCGAATTCCAGTCAAATCCAGTTACATTCACTTACGGGCTAATACCATTGGGAAAGATATGAATCTCCCTCCCCAAGCTATGAACAGACCGGCTTCTATAGCCTTGGATGGCAACTTGTCTACTGCATAAAGAAGTGGCAACCTGCTGCAGAAAAAAATCTGCCTCGTCAGTCATGTATCGAAAGATACATGATCGCCTAAGCGTGTATCACGCATGGCACATAACTGACTGACCTTATGAAAACTGAGGGGTAGTAGACTGGAGAGTACGTATGATAGATTGGGGGGGGTATCATAGATTCGGGGGAACAAGACACTTACATCGATCCTCTGTGTGTGTGTATGTACAGCAGTGAGAGAATGGCCACATCCCGCCTGGGATAGAGAGAGAGAGAGAGAACGTTGGGAACTGTGAGATAGATAGATAGATAGATAGATAGATAGATAGATAGATATGAAAAGAATTGATAGAAAGAGAGAAAGCGGTGAACAGAGATAGATAGATAGATAGATAGATAGATAGATATGAACGGACTTACAAAGAAAGAAAGAAACAAACAAATATGTGGACAGACTGGGTTAGAGAGAGAGAAAGACAGCTATGGGAAGAAACGGGTATATATAGAGAGAGAAATAGAAAAGGAGATATGAACATACTGAGACGTATAGAGAGAGAACGTTGTGAGCACAGCGATAGATAGAGAGAGAAGGAGAGGGGGAGAGATATGAACAGAACTGGATAGGTCGAGAGAAAGGAAGAGGAAGAGGTGAACAGACTCAGATAGAGTGAGAGAGAGAGAGCAGAAGTGAGAGAGATAGGTGAACAGGGATAGATAGATAGATAGATAGATAGATAGATAGATAGATAGATAAAACAAGCTCTGACTTTTTAGAATATTTTCTTTGTGGGATTTATATTTAACAATCTGCCATCCGTCTGTTCCTTATTGCAATCATATTTAAACAGACATCAGAAAACGCTCACTCACACACAGATATATATATATATATATATATATATATATATATATATATATATATATATATATATATATATATACGATGAGATGCTGAAAATTCTTAACCCAAACAAGAGGACCTTCTAAAAATCAATATAATGTTTAAATTTTAATAGGATTTTTCTGCACCCCTGATATATATATACATACATATATATATATATATATATATATATATATATATATATATATATATATATATATATATATATATATATATTATTATTATTATTATTATTATTATTTATTTATTTATTTATTTATTTACTATGTTTATTACATAGTTGCGATAAACAAAACGAATAAGCAACGCTCAACATATTGGCGGGAAAAAAAGTGGCTCGACATCCATTGACAGAATTCGATGAAGCAGCGAAATTTCTCGCCGTAGCAGACGCCATTATTACTCGGAGATGCCCATTGGCGCGTTACACCAGCCAAAGAAGCGACGGAAAAAATGGACAAATAATTTGAAATCAAGGAGCAGATGAAAACTTTCTATTCAAATGCCGGGACGATTAGGGATTATTTTTATACACAATTTATAGCCTCTCGTTTGTCGAATGAAAGAAACAAACGGATTTCTATAATTGTTAGTGTTACTTAAATTTTGCAACATGGCGCCGAGTGCTTACGTCATAGATATTTTCCCGCCCTTCTGGCGTCAGCCATATTGGATACTTTGCCTGTTGCTGTGACTACAAAGTCGACTTGTTCAGCGAATGGTTGTTCTCTTTGTAAAAACAAATAATCTACAGAAGCTTTTTTCTTTTCAGTTTTTTTTGGGGTTTTTTGGGTTTTTTTTTTTTTTTTTGCACTTTGTGTTATTGAAATTACTTTCTTGTTATATTTTTTTCCATATTCCCTACTTTGTTATAGAGATTGAAACGTTGTTTCTTTTGGGGGATGTTGCCATTTTTTTTTTTTTTTTTTTAAATTTCGACGTTTTTTCTTTTGAAATAAAGTAGTAAATATCTCGATCAGAGAATTGTGACAATTGACTAAAAAAAAATGGTAATATGAATTTTTCTCAATTTGAAAATCAGAACAAAAGAAAGATGAGGCCGAAACAACTGGATAACAAAATCAAAAATGGAAAATCTACTGATACGATGTTTCCTTTGATGCCGTGTTAGGTCATGTTGTGAAAATATGTATTTCGAGGTCGGCGGTTTACTGTCGAAAGGACAATAGACAGAGTATCCAATATGGCTGATATTAATACTTCGACTTTTTTCGTCTCTCGTTAAATTTATTGCCAGACGTGATGGCTTCTACGCATCTCACGTCTTTTTCATTATTTTTTCGTATCTCATTTTGCTTTCTTTTGTGTCATTCTTTCTTGAATTTTTTATTTCTTTTCTTTCTTTCATTCGGGATGAACTTTCATTCTCTCGTGATTTCCTTTCTTCTTTAAGGTTATTCCGTTCTTCCTTTTTATCCTTTCGCTTCTGTTTTCCTTTCTTTCTTCCATTCTTTCCTTTTTCCTTATGTGTTGTCCTTTTCTTTCTTTTGTGTTTCTTTTCAGTATTTCCTTCTTTTCATTTCCGGTTTCAGTCTTTATTTTTAAATCAATTTTCAATTCTTACACACAGGACATTCACAGATATACATACAGGACGATAGATAGATAGATAGATAGATAGATAGAGAGAGAGAGAGATAGAGAGAGAGAGATAGATAGAAACCTCTACAGATATATTTTACCAGGCTGAGATAGATAGATAGATAGATAGATAGATAGAAACCACTATAGATATATATTAACAGGCTGATATATATATATATATATATATATATATATATATATATATATATATATATATATATATATATTATTAACATTATTAACATTTTTAGACACCCGCATTTACATAGATGAAAACAGGAAACTACAAACGACACTACACACTAAAATCACCGACGCCCACAACTATCTACACTTTAAGTCTTACCACCGTAAACACCTCAAAGAGGACCTTCCCTATTCACAATCACTTAGACTCAGAAGGATATGTTCCAACAATGAAGAATTAAATAAACACATTGAAAATCTGGAGCATCAATTCACAACACATGGCTATAAACAACACCTAATCAGGGAACAAATAAATAAAGCAATTTTCACACCTAGAGAAGACACCCTAATGTACAAGATTACATATATATATATACATATATATATATATATATATATATATATATATATATATATATATATATTAACTGAGATATATTACGCTGAAATAGATACATATGAACAGACTGAGATATATATATAGATTGAAATCACTGTAGATATATATGAACAGGCTGTTATATATATATATATATATGTATATATATATATATATATATATATATATATATATATATATATATATATATATATATATATATTAGCAGGCTGAGATAGATAGATAGATAGATAGATAGATAGATAGATAGATAGATAGATATTAACAGGCTGAAATAGATAGATAGATAGATAGATAGATAGATAGATAGATAGATAGATAGATAGATAGATATTAACAGGCTGATATGTATATTTATATATAGAGCCAATAATTTAACAAATGGTTCTACGGTAATGCGCTAACTAATTTTGTCATTATTATTATCATCAATCATTTAGAGAAGAGAGTACGATTTGAGAAATGAAAAAGAAAAGACACTGTGTTTAACGTTATTTCGACAATATGTCTGTTTGCTTCAAGTTATGTTTAAAAATTACATACAAAAAATTACAAGTCTTTGTGCAAGAAAAACGGTTGTATTGCTAACCAGAGAGTCAAAACAAACGAAACAGACATGTTGAAAAATATTGGAAGAGTTGCGTCAATAATTTTGCTTATTATTATTATTCTTCTTCTTATTATTATTGTGTGGCATCATCTGGCCGGAGATTAAATTTAAGTGCCTAACTAGCAAGTCCCCTATGAGTGTTATGGGCACAATGCGCCGATCACATCAGTGATAATCGTACTTTTAAGTTTCCACATGTTTGTTACTTCGATCTGCAGCTGCTAACAATTTGACAGTTTTTGAAAGTCTTTTTTTTTTAGAAATATTGGAATCCTGTAGTCAACTTATATCAAGTATTTAGTAGGTTCCTTTTTTTGAAATATTTTATGACTCTGTCTGGTCTATTTACATCAATTTTCCTGTCCGTGAGGATTGAGAAATTCCACATTCCAACATATGATAAAATAACTCAGGAAGAGAAATGTTGTACGTGTGTTGGGATCGCTGACGTGTTGTCTATTTAGAATCCTTAGAACGCAGAGTAACAGTAAATGCACATTTATATTTCCAGCAGCTGCAACGTGTCCATAAAAGTTTGTTCGAAAAGCGCCCACATTTGTTACTTCGATTTGCAGGTCTGTATAGTTTGACAATTTTTGAATTTTTTTTAGAAACATTGGAATCCTGTAGGCCAGTCATATCAATTAGTTGGCAAGTTCCTTTAATGGCTATTTCTGCTCTATTTGCATCCCTGTCTGTGAGGATTGGGAAATTCCACAATATAATCACGCCAACACCATTTGTGGCATCATTCGCGTGGTGTATCTACCATGTATCCGGGACTTCAATACCAGAGTTCGAACAAACATCACAATGAGCCTGCATGTCTAATAATATACTTTTTGTTAACAGGAACTGGCCACAAGGACACAATGTGGTCAACAGTTTCATCAAATTTATGATATAAGCGACAGGCGGGATTTGAGACATCTTTTTTGTGTTTAGCCCTGTCGGCATTATCTGGAAAATATTGGTTTTCTGTTACTGTATTATTATTATTATTGTTGTTGTTGTAGCATACCTACAGACGATAATGGGTATGTCCTCATTCTCATAAACACAGTAGTAAATACTGTATGTTGGTCTGCAGTTGGAGATTCATCTCCAGCTGAGCTTGTCAAACTCTTTGCCTCCGGGCAAAGAGGATCCCCAGACGAGGTTATGTCAAAGGGCAGAGTCTCATCTCGGGAAATGATATTGATGTGTCCAGGAATTCTTCTCACATGATATTCGGCTCCCTTATTTACCATGGCCAAAACTGATATGTTATTATCATTATTATTATTATTATTATTATTATTATTATTATTATTATTGAATATATGAAAAAATAACTCAGGAAGAGAAGAGTAATGTTGTGCTTCTGGTCGGGTCGCTGATGTGTTGTTCATTTAGAATCCTTAGAACACATTTATATTTCCAGCAGCTGCAACGGGTCCATAAAAGTTTGCTCGAAATACGCCCAGCGCTCGTCAGTTGAAAAAATGACGCGTCACCAAAAAATAAAAAAATTGAAACTCAGTTGCACTGTTCTAGCAGACACACCATAATCACCTGACGTTATAATCACCTGATCTTATAATCACCTGATCTTATAATCACCTGGCCTTATAATCATCTGACCTTATAATACTCTGACCTTATAATCACCTGATCTTATAATCACCTGATCTTATAATACCCTGACCTTATAATCATCTGATCTTGTAATCACCTGAACTTATAATCATCTGACCTTATAATCACATGATCTTATAATCACCTGACCTTATAATACCATGACCTTATAATCATCTGATCTTATAATCACTTGACCTTATAATCACCTGATCTTATAATACCCTGACCTTATAAGCATCTGATCTTATAATCACCTGATCTTATAATCACCTGACTTTCTAATCACCTGATCTTATAATCACCTGATCTTATAATAACCTGACTTATAATACCCTGACCTTATAATCATCTGATCTTATAATCACTTGACCTTATAATAACCTGACCTTATAATCATATGAAATTAAAGAATGGGGCACATCCGAATATTTGCAATAGAAACAGCGAGAAACATGCGGCTTTTCGTTTGTGGGCAAGAGGTTGCAGGGTGGAAAATATGTGAAATCTATCAAGGAAAGGCTGGAAAGTGAAGATTGAGTAGCTCCAGTACAGATATGATAGCAATACAAAATTTGACTCTGGTAAAGATAAAGAGTGAAAAAATTTGACTCTTGTAAAGATAAAGAGTGACAGAAGAACTCTATCAAGGCTGGAAAGTGAGGATTGAGAAGCCCTGGACAGATATGTCATCAGTACGCCATTTTTGCTCTAATCTCCTTCTTACAAAGATGAAGAATGTCAGAAGGACCCCATAAAGGCTGGAAGAATGCTTACGTCTTATATCGACGACGACGTCTTATATCTTTATTGATTATATATACTGCTGAGAATTGTTTTCTGTATGCCCCAAATATATGGCCTTGTGCCAGATTACGCTCTGTTTAACGAATCCCAGTTTTTAGGGAGTAAAGAAGTTTAAATAACTGAAAAGGGGTTTTGAGGAAGGCTAATGAAATGGTGAACTAAGTATGACGTGAGAAATTGGGAAGGTGGATTGCTCAAGGGACATGAGAAAGACTTGGGTGACCGTTCAGTTTCGACCTTTGTCCCCAGGTTTCTCGCCCTAAGTTGTTTAGCTTTTTTTATTTTTCAAAATAATCCTGTCGAAATCCCTGATAATCACGTCTGTCTCCTGCTTGTGTTCCGTTTAGAACTTAACCATCCGTTGTTTGCTCGCTAGTCGCATCATTGAATTAATCAGTTCCTCGTCTCGGGGAAAACAGCACGGCACCATCACTTCACAAAATACGGTAACTCTTGTTGGCCTGATGTATGGGAAACCATGTGTACTGACCAGTCGGTCAGCTCATTACTTATTTCTTTGTTTTTTTTTCGTTTTTTATCTACCTTCATACATCCGTTTCTGCGCGTGCGTGTGAGCATGCGCGAAGATGTGTGCGAACAAAAAAATTCCAAAGAAAAAAGGTATGAACGAAAGGAAGGGATATATATATATATATATATATATATATATATATATATATATATAAAGAAATATCGTCTTAAGGTGTGCTATATTTATGGAATAAAGTGCTCAATATCAGAGATAGAGCGTGTGTAAATATAAAAGTGAACATAGAAGTCAACACTTAGAGGCGACAGTCTGTTTCATGCTATATGCAATCGTCAAGTGGCTTGACGATTGCATATAGCATGAAACAGACTGTCGCCTCTAAGTGTTGACTTCTATGTTCACTTTTATATTTACACACGCTATATATATATATATATATATATATATATATATATATATAATAAGTCCCTTGATTTAGTTTGAGATAGCATCCATGGAGTGTTTTTTAACCTTCATAATTTGTTTAACTCTATCAGTTTTAAATATTTATTGATGTGACAAAAGTTAGTTCAAAATATTAGGTTGGTGCAAAAAATAATGACGTAATAATGTCGCTTTCTGACGTATTTTTTACGTCAAAAAACGACATTATTACGTTATTATTTTTGCACCAACCTAATAGTAATAATAATCGTGAAATACACTACCGCTTTTTATTTTATTTTTTACCTCATATTTTTACCCTTTGCACATAAAACTGGCGTTTTGGACTTATTTTATAACCCAGACATTTTAAAATTCTATATTAATTTGTAGCGGCCAAGTGATATTGTTATTAAATAAAAACTGTATTTATTTATTATAAATGAAAAATCTTACTATAATTTATCGAGTGCCAGTATTTTAAAAAGAATTTTGAATATTTTTGTGATGTCTATAAACGCACTGATATTTTTTTTAAATACGGATGTCCATACACGACATTATCAGAAAATAAGAGCAGTAACTATAGTAAATTTGAAGGTTTGGTTTGTTTTGTTTTACGGCATATCGACATCAATAGGTTATAAAAAAATTATATTGCTGGTAATATTTTTTTTTCAAAGTGTCTTGCGAGTAATAATTTTCTTTTTCCAAAATGTACTGCTGGTATTAAAATTTATTTTTATACTTTCATAGTGTTTTGACCCCTTTTGGGAGGAAATTCCGGTTAATAATACCTGGTCAGAACCAATAACATTGCAGAAAGTCACTGAAGCCAAAATGCCAGGTCAGGACCAATAACATGGCAGAAAAGGATTGAGGCCGCTTTGCCAGGTCAGGACCAATATCATTGCAGAAAGGGATTGAAACCGATATGCCAGGTCAGCACCAATATCATTTCAGAAAGGGATTGAGGTCAATATGCCAGGTCAGAACCAATAATATTGCAGAAAGGGATTGAGGCCGATATGCCAGGTCAGGACCAATATCATTGCAGAAAGGGATTGAGGCTGATATGCCAGGTCAGGACAAATAACATTGTAGAAAGGGATTTAAGCCGATATGCCTGGTCTAGATCAATAACTTTGCAGAAACGGATTGAGAACGATATGCCAGGTCAGGACCAATAACATTGCAGAAAGGGATTGAGGCCGATATGCCAGGTCAGGATCAATATCATGGCAGAAAGCGATTGAGGCCAATATGCCAGGTCAGCACCAATAGTATTGCAGAAAGGGATTGAGGCCGATATGCCAGGTCAGGATAAATAGCATTGCGGAAAGGGATTGAGGCCGATATGCCATGTCAGGGCTAATAATATTGCAGAAAATGATTGTGGCCGCTATGCCAGTCATGTCCAATAACATTGCAGAAAGGGATTGAGGCCGAGATAATATTGCAGATTATTCTTTGAAAGTTTGTTTCTGTTTCCTTCAACTTTCCACTGGATTCTCGTCTTCAAGAAATACTAAAATATGTTCCTCAAATGGTTCGTGTGGAAAAGACACTCTTTTTTTTCAAGCAAGAAACATTCTGATTTCCAAGGAGGATGTTTAATTTTCTCGCCTCGTAAAATCCTCCGTGTACTAACGACTTACTGAAGTATCGCTTCTGTTCTTGTTAATGCAAGAACAATTCCCAGAAGAGAGTCAAAGGCAGAAATGAATGATTGTTTGATTCTTCGGAAGCAGCTTTGTCTTCTGCCACGATCAAATAAGCCGGCATCCAGTCACAAGATACAATAATCGCTTGACGCCCGTCACGTGTACAAGCAGATAATACCAGCTCGACAATATGGCGATTTACTGAGGCCAGCAGACGACCATTGAAAGCTTGGAGAGATTCTCGGGGGAAAACGATTTCGCTTGACCCAAAACGAGAAATAGAAGAAAAATAAAGAAAAGAAAAAAACAGTTATAATAACACTAGCCAAACATGGCTTTTCAAAGCTGAAAATATATCTTCCGGTTTTATAGTCATTAATGAACTAAATCATTTCAACAAGAAGTGCGGTTTATAACAGAGAATGCCATTTGCCCGTTGAATAGAATTTTTAATTTATTGAATGTTTTCTTTCATCAAAAAATTCTAACGTAGAAAATTAACATGGATCAATATTTTGCGTATTATGTCTGCGATTATTATATGGAAATGGTACTTCTCTTCAATTATCGTTTATTTGATTGTTGGTTATTTAACGTAGCGTAGCTTCCCTGTGTCTTTTCTAATGGTGTTCCAATAACTAGGACCGATTTTTAATGTGAATTAAGTTTAAGCGTCTAATGATGTTTTCTTTTTCTTTCAGATTTAACAATTATTATATATATATATATATTCTGTGTACAGACACACACATACACACATATATATATATATATGTATGTATATATATATATATATATATGTATGTATATATATATATGTATGTATATATATATATATATATATATATATATATATATATATATATATATATATATACATACATATATATATATATACATACATATATATATATATATGTGTTTGTATGTGTGTGTCTGTACACGGAATATATATATATATATATATATATATATATATTTCACTTTAACAGTATATATATATGTCTCTGTGTGTGTATGTGTGTGTACAGTATATATATATATATATATATATATATATATATATATATATATATCTTTCTATTTCACTTTAACAGTATATATATATATACATATATATATATATATATATATATATATATATATATGTACGATTGAAATCAAATAGAAAGATATGAACGTTATTAGACAATAAAAGTGTGAAATAGATGTAACGGACTGAGATAGATAGATAGATAGATAGATAGATAGATAGATAGATAGATAGAAACAGACTGAGATAGATAGATAGATAGATAGATAGATAGATAGATAGATAGATAGATAGATAGATAGATAGATAGATAGATAGATAGATAAGAACAGATTTAGAACTGTTAGCATAGAACTTACGGTTACATCTCGCCATTTCAATTCTAAAATAATAAGACCTTTCCCCTAATCTAGTACTGCAGTCAAATTCATAATATTTAGACACCATAGAGGAAGGTTCATCAGAACAATTACCATGAAAATATTCATAGAAGTCACACAAGAAAGTTACGTCACGGGAGTGAGAATGTTACTGAAACCGAGATGCCTTGTGAAAACCAAATTCGACTAAATTATTAAATAGCGTTTTTTTTAGGCATGTTAATATATAAAAAGTTAAATCTCTAGACATGTTAATATGGACGTAGAGTAAGTGACCAAACTAGTTTGGTTTTTTTTTTTTTCTGTTCGATGGGATTTCGCGCCGAGAATTTTTCACGCCTGCCTCGCCTGCATTGATCTGCTGAAAATATGTTTATATAAAGACATGTATTTGTTAGCGTGTGTCGCTACAGTCGTCATTTCGATGTTTCTTCACCGGCCGGCACACGGCTACGCGGCTGACGTCTTCCACTCAGCCTCTTTCCAACATCTGTTGTTGTCACTCTAACAAAACGATGGACCCACAGCGACAACCTTTTCACCAGAGGTAACTTAATTTGTTTGTTGTGAAGAATTTTATATTTTTAATGCTTTCCGAGATCAACACAAGATCAAGTTTCACACGACATTTGGCGACCAACTACATTTTCATTAGATTAGATTGGATATCGGGCTTGCTTCGAGTGATGGCTCTGTGGTTAAGTGATAAGTAAAGGGACCAAAAGAAACGGTTTGATGTGGCCAAGATATTAGGTCGGTGCAAAAATAATGTCGTTTTCTCACATATGTTACTATGTGAGAAAACGACATTATTTTTGCACCAACCTAATAATTTAAATTTCCTTATTAACATTGAAAGTAAGCTTCGGCAAGAAGTTACGCCCGTTTTATAGTGAATTTTCATTAAAGATTTTTAAAATCATTTCGCCACAAGCAAGTGAGTAACGTCCCTAAAACGCACAGGGGGGGAATGAAAATAAAAGAGAATGATAAATGGGGTGAATTGAGAAAAAGACAAAATCAGATGGTCACGATTGACGTTTCATTTAGACTTTTGAAAATTGTAGTTATCAGGGAAGCAAGAAATCGGAAGGGAGTTCCACAGGCGGGAAGTGCGAGAAAAGAAACTGTTAGAATAGAAGTGGCGGTTGCATCTAGCTTTATAAAAAGTAAAACAGTGAGACCTAATTGCCAATCTAGTAGCACGCTTAAATTCATGTTGTCAACGCACCAGGGAAAAAAAAGCTCACCAAAGCAGTTGCCATGAAAATATTTGTAGAATAGACAGAGGAAAGCCATGTCACGTCGGTAAGAAAGAGACTGAGATCTAAATGCCTGGTCAGGATCGATTGTATTGGAAACCCTTCCCTGGATTTTGTTAAGAATCTCGAGATGTACAGCAGGAGCGCCAGACCAGATATGGCAACAGCATCCAATGCACAGACGAATGATAGATTTATAAACGTGCAAGATGGATTCTGGCAAGTAATTGTAGAGTCGGTGTTTATGTACGGTGCCCCTGCTTGGACATTAACTAAAACTATAAAGTCTAAGCTTCATGGAACCTATACTTGGACAGTGAGAATTATACTTAACATCTCCTGGAGACAACATCCAACTGAATCCATAGATCTATCCTTGATATTTTTCAATCTTACGCGAACGCAGAATGCATTTTGCAGGACACTGCTGCCGAGTAAAACAAGACCTCGCGAGTGATCTACAGTTCTGGACACCTAGCCTTGGAGCAAGACGGGTTGGTCGTCGAGCAAATACCTACATTGACTAACTATGTTATGTCACCCTAATGACGTTCCGACCTTGATGCAGGATCGTGATGGTTGGCGTAATAGACTCGTCAATGTCCGAGCTATAGCTCGACCGAATAATAATATAAAGCTGGAGAAGATTCATAAAATCGTCACAAATATTTTTGACAGTTTTAGATCTGAATTTAATTTATTTAAATTTAATTACACTGTCGAAAGAGGGGCGTTTTTTTTTTTTTTTCTTTAGAAAATGGTTTGTTAAATGATTCATTCTATTGGACTGTATTGAAAAATTACCGATTCCTTTACACTAAAACATTCCCGTCTACCCAATTTCATTCACAATGCTTGTGCCAACCTGTGGTATGGTTTTCGGACAATTTCCACTCTGGGATCGCCTAGGTTCCCCAGGCCGATAAGATCAAGAAGCAACCTTCCTGATTAATCGACTATGATGAGATTCGAAGTTAACTGAGAAGAAAAAAGGCCGGTATAGCGTTCCACAAGCACGACAGAAGAAACTATTAGAATAGAACTTACGGTTGCATCTAACGATTTCAACTGCAAAATGATGGGGCCTAGCTGCCAATCTAGCACTGCGCTTAATTCATACAGTCTAGGTACCAAAGAAGAGAGCTCATCAGGTTAGATTGCCATGAAAATATTTATACACAGTCTTAAGTCGTTTCGACTTAAGTCATTTTCGAAGATACGTCGGTTTTTTCCTTAATTTTATATGTAAAACTAAAACTCGCCATGAGTCGTTTTACTCGAGTTTACGTCGGCCATTAAAAATTTTAGAAATGCGAAACACTAAAATAACAGTAAACACATATAAAAGCATATTTAAATAAATTTAAAAATAATATATATATATATAAAACACACGATATATATATATATATATATATATATATATATATATATATATATATATAATGTATAGTGTGTTTATTCTGCTCCAACACCGATTTTGAATTCAGACTGTTTTACATCTGTGCTCTGCCGTTAACGTCCTTTCAATTACATTTCAATTGTGATTTACGGTGCATTTTTGTCCATGGCTCCAAAGAAAAGTCATCGTGCAAGTGGTAAGGCTAAGCGTAAGGCTATATCGCTGGAGGATATAAATTCATAAATACTGTAATTAACAATGGGAAGTGTTTATTTGCGGTTTAAATTGTGGTTATTTCGACTTAAGTCGTTTTTCGACCTAAGTCGGGACCTCTGGAACCAATTAACGACGTAGGGTGAGGTATGACTGTATAAAAGTCACAGTGAAATTACATAACGGCGGCGGGAAAAGGAGTGAAGCCGAGATGCCAGATCAAAACAGATAACATTACAGACACTTCTTTAGATTTTTTTCAAGAATGTTTGAATACAAAGTAAAAGACCCTAAATAAGATATGGCAGCAATATTCAATGCATTGGCGAATGGTAGATTTATAAATATGCAAGATGGATTCTGATGAGAAAAACTTTGGAGGTGGGAAAGTAAATTCATGATTCTAGGTGAGGACCAATAACATTACATTCTTTGGATTTTGTTGAGAATCTCAAGATATATAACAGGAGCACCAGACCAGATATGGCAGCAATATTCAATGCACGGACGAATGGTAGATTTATAAATATGCAAGATGGATTCGGATGAGAAAAACTTTGGCGGTGGGAAAGTGTTGTGGTAGGATCCACCTAATTTGCATAGTGGAGTACCGACCATATAGTGAGAGGAATCGGAGAGATCCAGCGAGAGACTCCGCCCGACTGCGACTCAGTTAACACACATTCCAGGAACGGTCTTCCCAGGAATATACAAAAGACTATATGTAAATATTGTGTACACTTTCTTGTTTCAATACATTTTGTTCTAAGTACATTTTGTGTTGCATTATTATTCCATGCATTAGTCAAGTTTCAACAATGGCGACGAGGTAGAAAGTACCATACGAAAAAAAAAAAGAATTAATAATTGATAGCCTTCAACAATTGGGACAAGTCATTGAAAAACCCAGGCTGAAGGAAAAAATTATTAATTAAAAGTCCAACATCTAACGGAACGGCGAAGGATTGTGAATTTCTGGATATTTAGAACTCGTTAAAGGACAACTAAGCATAAAGGAACGTTCACTCAGAAAAATTTGAAAGGTGTCGTAAACGAATAACGGTGATTTTAAATTGAAAAAGTTATCTACGAGACACCCGTTAAAAAAAAACTGGCCGACTACAAAAACGTGCATGGAATTAAAAGGCACACAAATACACCGTGTCGATTTTGAAAGGTAACGAACTTTTAAAAAATTATTATGTTTGCTCAACAATATTTTATAGTGACGAATTTACCGCTGATAATAAAAATCAGAGGTTTGTCATTGAAATACGCGAACAGAAGTAATAAAAAAAAAATACCAAAGTTGATTATCTCGGGCTTGAATGTAAAAGCAAGACAAAATAAAAAAGTCGTAAGTTGTTTCGATTTTTCTGGTCAGCTTATATTATATCCATAGATACACAAATTAAAGGTATATTCTTTGTTGCATGAACACTATCAGCTAAAGATGGATGAATTATCCAAAGTCATATCTGAATTATTCAAATCCCAGCAGTTGAGTCAGGCTGAATTATTCAAATCCCAGCAAAAATATCAAGAAAAGCAAGAGGAAAGACTTTTAGAAATTCAAAAGTTAATACTGGAGAAATTAAACAACAATCAGGCAAACGAGGGAAATTCTTCATATTCTAATAACACCATATTTAATTCGCTGGAAACTTTCAACTATGTGCCAGACGAAGAAAAAACGTTTGAAGTGTACTTTAAACGATATGGAGATATTTTCTACACAGACTGTGAAAACTGGTCGAAATCAAGAAAAGTCAATCTATTACTAAGAAAGCTAGGTACAGCAGAACATAGCAAATTTGTAGATTTTATTCTACCGAGAAGAACGAATGAATTGGAATTGTCGGAAACAGTGAAATTGCTAAAAGAGCTGTTTGGAGCAAATATGTCGCTTTGGCATAAGCGATGGTTATGCATGAATGTCGCTAAATCCGACGATCAGGATTACTTAACATATGCGTCTATAGTGAATGGACATTGTGACAATTTCAAATTGGCAGAGATTACGGTTGAAGAATTTAAGTGTTTAATTTTTGCTCAAGGACTGGTATCCAGTAAGAGTGCCGAAATAAGACGTAGAGTTTTGTCTAAACTCGAATCTGAACAAAACCTTACCCTGAAAAAGTTAGTAGAGGAGTGTCAGCGGGCCGTAGGTTTAAAGAAAGAGTCTCAAAAAATCGAAGAAGCTAGCATTGCTTATATTAAAAAAATAAAAAAACAGGCAAATTACCCATCAGAAAAAAAATTGGAGTAAAAATTCGGCGTATTTTAAAAATAGACAAGAAAAATTAAATAAGAACGAGGAGGAAAAAAAGGTTCCACCATATAATTGCAAACGCTGCAACGAAAGACACTGGGAGGTAAATTGCCCATATAGAAATAAGAAATGTTTCGTGTGCCGCAAGAAGGGACACAAAGGATCGTGTTGTAAAACGAAAAAATTCAATAGCCGAATTAGACAAACAAATTCGAATATCAAATCAGATAGAGATTTGAGGAAATATGTGACGACTGAAATATTTAAAAAGAATATCAAATTTCAACTCGATTCGGGTTCAGAGTTAAGAATAATGAACTATAAAACATGGAAAATTTTAAAAAGGCCTACAATAATGAAGTCAACGAAACGCGCTCGAACGGTAACTGGAAAGGAAATTAATTTCGAAGGCGAGGTTGTACTTCCCATGAAATTGAACGGGATCGTTAAAAAAATAAAGGTTTTCATTCTGAAAAATGGAGAAAACTTGATGGGTACAGATTTTATTGAAACATTCGAATTGTGGGATAAACCGTTAAACTCATTCTGCAGAAAAGTAGAAAGTAATACGCAAACAAGACAGGACATTAAAGATGAATTAAAGAAAAAGTTTCCGGAAACCTTCACACCTGGTCTTGGAAGATGTAACAAGTTTGAAGCTAAATTTGAATTAAAGGAAAATACTATGCCAATTTTTAAAAAGAAACGTAACGTGCCTTTCGCAAGTGTAGAGAAAATTAACGAAGAACTTGATAGGTTGGAAAAAATGGGAATTATTTCGAAAGTAGAATCTAATTCATGGGCTGCGCCGATTGTGTGCATAAAAAAGAAATCAAACCAAATCAGAGTCTGTGTTGATTTTTCGACAGGGTTGAACTCGGTAATCAAGGACTACCGTTACCGAGTCCGGAGGAGATTTTTAACAAGCTAAATAGTGGAGTTATATTTCCAAAAATAGACTTATCAGATGCCTATCTCTAAATTCCCGTCGAAGAAGAATGTTCGAAGTTACTAGGGATAAACACGCATAGAGGGTTAATCAAGTACAACAGGCTTCCTTTTGGTATTAAAGTGGCACCAGCCATTTTTCAACAAGCTATGGACGTCATGTTGAATGATTTAGACTGTGCGTGCGCCTACTTAGACGACATCATAGTAAGGAGCGAAACCGTCGACGAACATCGAGAGCATCTCAATCAAGTATTTAAAAAGATTCAGGACTTTGGATTTAAAGTCAAAGTGCGAATTTGGTTTGGAGGAAATTAAGTATTTAGGTCACATAATCAACAAAGATGGCAGATGTCCAGATCCGGAAAGGTGCATTGCGATTAGAGACATGCCGACGCCCACTAATGTGGCGATGCTACAGAGTTTTCTGGGGCTCGAAAATTATTATCAAGCGTTCATTAAAGGAATGTACAATCTAAGAGCTCCGTTGAATGAACTACTAAAAAAAGACAAGGCATCGGAATGGACGGTAGAATGTCAGAAAGCCTTTGATGAAATAAAGAAAATGCTTACATCAGACCTCTTTTTAACCCATTGCAATCCTAAACTTGATATTGTAGTGGCAAGTGACGCCAGTTCATACGGGATAGGAGCGTGTATTCAACACATAATGCCAGATGGTTCTAGAAAACCAATTGCACATGCTTCGAGAACTTTACTCCCAGGAGAAAGAAGTTACTCTCAGATAGAAAAAGAGGCGCTGAGTATCATTTTTGCCATAACAAAATTTCACAGATACATCCACGGCAGACATTTTATTCTTGAAACGGATCATAAACATCTGATCACTATTTTTGGTTCGCAGAAAGGGTTACCCGTTTATACGGCAAATCGTCTGTTGATATGGGGAACCATTCTTCTCAATTATGATTTTCACATAAAGCACCTATCATCCAAAAATATAATTCATGCGGATAGCTTATCAAGACTCGTACCGAGTCAAGAAGAAAGATTCGAAGAATCAATTATTGCAAATATCAGACCAGATTATGAGGTGAAAAGCATGGTAAACAACATTTTAAGAGAGCTACCAATTACAGCAAAGGAAATTAAAAAAAGAAGCTGAAAGCGATGATTTCATTTTAGAAATAAAAAGCAAAATGGTAGCAAATGACCAAAAAGTGCAGGAGATTTATTCAATTTGTGACGGAGTTTTATTATATGGTGAGAGAGTAGTAGTACCAAAAAAGTTGCAGAAAAGAATACTACGGGACTTTCATATGGGTCACCCGGGGGTTAATAGAACAAAAAGCTTAATGCGAAGCTTTGTATATTGGAAAGGAATGGATGTGGATATCGAAAACATGGTTCATCGATGTAAAGGGTGTGCGTTAGCAGCTAAGGCACCACCTATAGTACACAAACCATGGCCCAAGACGGATCATCCGTGGACAAGATTACTCATTGATTTCGCTGGTCCAGTAGAAGATTATTACTACTTAATAGTGGTAGATAGTTTTACAAAATGGCCGGAAGTACTACGCTGCAAAAAGCCTACGTCCAATACCACAACAACTTTTTTGCATGAACTATTTGCACGGTTCGGTGTGCCAGAGTGTATTGTGAGTGACAATGGTACACAATTCACTTCTGAAGAATTTAAGGAATTTTGTGAGTTATATCAAATTAACCACATAACGACGCCGCCGTATCATCCGAGGTCCAATGGACTCGCAGAAAGATTTGTCGATACTTTAAAGCGCGCGCTGAAGAAAGCCTCGGGAGTTCCAACGGAAAAGGCGCTTCAGAAATTCCTACAGGTATACAGAATTACGCCAAACCAGAGAACACACTCAAACATGGCACCAGCTGAACTAATGTTCGCTAGGAAAGTTAAGTCAGTGTTTGACAAGCTTTTGCCAGGTAAAAATAGAGTAAAGAATATTATGTATACAGCGAGAAAAAGATACACTTCCGGAGAGAAGGTGTTTTTCAAGTGCTACAAAAACAACGTTGAGTTCTGGGAGCGAGGCATAGTGGACAAGAGAATCGGTGACCTGATTTACATAATTAAAGGGCCGAAGAATACTCATAAAAGGCACCAGAACCAACTTAAAAAATGTTACGTTCTAGAGCATGAAGAGAGTATACCGGATGAGGAGGAAGATCCGATTGATGTAATGTATGATATGTTTCAAGTAGAACCGCCGCAGAATATTCCTGAACCGAGAAGATCCGGTAGGAAACGAAAGTTCACAGAACCATTGGACGTGAATCCAAAACGAAAAAAATATTAAAAGTATGCAAATGGATCTACAAAGAAATAGCCATAATCATCAACCCATATAGGAAGCCAGTTTGAAATCCAAAATTGATGCCAAGGCTTGGGAGGTGGGTGTTGTGGTAGGATACACCTAATTTGCATAGTGGAGTACCGACCATATAAATATGGTTGGTACCGGGAAGAGAGTGAGAGGAATCGGAGAGATCCAACGAGAGACTCTGCCCGACTGCGACTCAGTTAACACACATTCCAGGAACTGTCTTCCCAGGAATATA
This sequence comes from Acanthosepion lycidas, assembly GCA_963932145.1. NCBI lineage: Eukaryota > Metazoa > Mollusca > Cephalopoda > Sepiida > Sepiidae > Acanthosepion > Acanthosepion lycidas. The sequence goes on along the minus strand of OZ010607.1, from coordinate 73,654,703 downwards.
CAAAAGACTATATGTAAATATTGTGTGCACTTTCTTGTTTCAATACATTTTGTTTTAAGTACATTTTGTGTTGCATTATTATTCCATGCATTAATCAAGTTTCAACAGAAAGTAAAGTCATGATTCTAGGTGAGGACCAATAACATTACATTCTTTGGATTTTGTTGAGAATCTCAAGATATATAACAGGAGCACCAGACCAGATATGGCAGCAATATTCAATGCACGGACGAATGGTAGATTTATAAATATGCAAGATGGATTCTGACAAGAAAAACTTTGTCGGGGGAAAAGTAAACGCGTGATTCTAGGTGAGGATCAATAACATTACATTCTTTGGATTTTGTTGTGAATCTCAAGATATATAACAGGAGCACAGACCAGATATGGCAGCAATATTCAATGCACGGACGAGTAGTAGATTTATAAATATGCAAGATGGTTTCTGATGAGAAAATCTTTGGCGGTGGGAAAGTAAAGTCGTGATTCTAGGTGAGGACCAATAACATTACATTCTTTGGATTTTGTTGAGAATCTCAAGATATATAACAGGAGCACCAGACCAGATATGGCAGCAATATTCAATGCACGGACGAATGGTAGATTTATAAATATGCAAGATGGATTCTGACAAGAAAAACTTTGTCGGGGGAAAAGTAAACGCGTGATTCTAGGTGAGGATCAATAACATTACATTCTTTGGATTTTGTTGTGAATCTCAAGATATATAACAGGAGCACAGACCAGATATGGCAGCAATATTCAATGCACGGACGAGTAGTAGATTTATAAATATGCAAGATGGATTCTGATGAGAAAAACTTTGGCAGTGAGAAAGTAAGGTCGTGATTCTAGGTGAGGACTAATAACATTACATTCTTTGGATTTTGTTGAGAATCTCAAGATATATAACAGGAGCACCAGACCAGATATGGCAGCAATATTCAATGCACGGACGAATGGTAGATTCACAAACATGCAAAAGGATTCTGAGAAGAAAAAACTCTCCTCCATGACACGGTGGACCAACTTCCTTTACAGCAAACTTAGACATTGGTTCAAACATAATCACTCAACTTCGTGCCATTGGAAAACGTGACATTAAGAAGGCGTAATGAGTTGCTTTCCTGGAGGTTAGCATCAGCCATGCTGACCGATGGAAAATTGCTTCTCTAACTTATAATCTAGATAAATATATGTAGTAATTCGGCTTGGAGGGCCAATTTATTACTTACTCGACATCGAGAACTGACACCTCACTCTTTCTGACCAGATTTTTATACGTGTGTTTATAAATATATTTTCATCCAGTTATATTAATATATGTAGTAATTCAGACTAGGGGATCAGTTTATTACTTAATAGCTGTATAAAACTGACCCCTCATTTTATGTCCAGTGGAGTGTTATATGAATAGCACTTTACAGGTTCGATCAAAAATGACGTGATATTTTTGGCAATATTATGTTTTTTTATACGCGAGTTATAGTTATTTTGTTTGCTTTGTCTGTTTAACGGCATATCAACACCTTATGGGTCATGTAATGCCGAAATTTAATTTTCTTGGGAGATTTGAAGGAATTAAAAATATGATATATGTTATTTTGCTTTCACAATTGAGTGCATGGTAGATGATGCTCAGCTTTTGTGCATATACATGTTTGTGTGGACATAATTAGTAAAAGTGGGGATATATGCGTTTTATGTTTTACTGAAGTTTTACTTTGGAATACAATTTCATTTAATTAAAATATTGTCGAATATTATATAGATTAACGTCATTAAAGAAGTCTTTGATATTTGATTTTGTTTAGCGGCATATCAAAACCTCTATGGGTTATTTAATGCCAAAATCTAAATATTTTGAAAGTATTTGTCTTCAACTACATATAAGATGTATTGCTGGTAATTTTACTATCAAAAGTGTTCGTAATTTATATATATATATATATATATATATATATATATATATATATATATATATATATAAATGTATTGCTAATATTTTTACGAGAAAAATGTATCTTTATACTTTCATAATGTTTTTCTTTTACTTTGGAGGTTCACTATTTGCCCATAGCAGGGACCTTAACAGTTACTACCACCCCGGTCAAGCTGGACCTGAGAACAACAGCAATTAAGAGGGTTTCCACGCTGTACAAAACCTCCAATATACCGGTTGAAGGTCTTGCTGCCACATATAGTTTATCGTCATGCTCAGGAATGTTCTTTATTTATATTAATAGTATATGTAGTAATTGAAATTGGGGCTTCAGTTTATTACTTTATAGCTGTATAAAACTGACCCCCCCCCACTTTATATCCATTAAAATCTTATATAATCACCAGTTCGCACATTTCCATAGAAATGGCGGCGTCTTTTTTTTTTTTCAAAAATTGAATGTTTTAATACTTGTGTTTATAAGTATATTTTCTCGAGTTATATGAATATATGTAGTAATTCAGTTTGATCGCTCTGTTTATTATTTAATAGCTATATTAAAATGATCTTACATTTCATGTCCATTAAAATCTTATATAAATACCAGTTTACATATGCTAACAAAAATGGCGACGTATCTTTTCAATATTTCAAGTTTTTATACGTGTGTTTGTAAATATATTTTCCCCGGTTATATTATTATACTGGCTATAATTTACATCTAGTTTTTAATTTCACAGAAATATGATATTGTAATGTATGGGGAATACGACGTCGGAAATAGAAGAGAGATCATAGGATAATCGAAAAAGATAATTAAATCATTAAAAAGATAAGAAAAAGTGAAATAAAACTGGCCTTATTGATGTCTCAAGAGATTTGGGAGAAATTAAAGCGTAATAAGAAAGAGAAAATGATTTTGATTAACAAAACAAAATATTTCAAGAATTTTGTGAATTTAAAGAACATATAACGAGATGAAGACAAACCAAACAACCATCTTTAAGTAAAAATCACAAAAACCTTTTTTTTTCAGCGACCGACACAACATTTACAATAGCACAACTAAAATCCTTAAACATGTCAGATAAATTAACCGGAAGTGCTTTCGAACGAACAACCATTTCCGCATTTTCTATTTTTATGTATATTTTAATACTGTTTTTTTTTAATTGAGAATTGGAAGATCAAAACTTGTTGCTATTATTCAACTAAACATATTTTAATAACATATATTTTTCGAACTGAATATTATTTGTAGAACACACATATATATATATATATATATATATATATATATATAGCACATTTGTAGTGTGTATATATATATATATATATATATATATATATATATATATATATATATATATATATATATATATAGCACAACTAAAATCCTTGAACATGTCAGATAAATTAACCGGAAGTGCTTTCGAACGTACAACCATTTGGACATTTTCTATTTTTATGTATATTTTAATATTTTTTAAAAAATTTTATGCATATACAAAGGGTAATATATATTTTTTCATATATATATATATATATATATATATATATATATATACAGGGTGTCCATAAAGTTCGTGTGTACTTTAAAAAATTTATAACTTTATTTGTATTTGTGATAGAAATAATTAGTAAAAAGGATTAGAAAGAAGTAAATCTATATCTTTTATGGTTTTATTGACATTTTATTTAAGTTTCCACATGTCCGCCATCATTAGCAATACAAAGGTATATTAGATTTTGCAGTTCACGGAAAACATTTTCCAACTGATTTACAGTAATGCCTGAAATCACATTAGTTATTTTGGCTATACTTAAAACTAGGTACATTAAACTTTATAACATTTTTACAGATTATTTCTATCGCAAATACAAATAAAGTTAAAAAAATTTTAAAGTGCACACAAACTTTGTGGCCCCTGTATGAAATATGCATCAATATATATATATATATATATATATATATATATATATTGATGCATATTTCATAAAATAATATAGACAAGTGTTTATTTTATGTAAATTCTTTTCATATCGTCTGATAAGCTTAATAACATTATCATTAAACGAAACGAAGAAAATCACAATATTGATACATATTTTTTTTTTATTCTAAGCTTTCGTCTTACATAAGCCATTTTCAAAGATGACAATTACATTACAATATATTAAGCAATACACGGACAAAACAATGATGATAGTCTGTTTCTGTTTACGTGGAAGATTTCCAAGCAACGACAAATTCGTGCATATAAGACGCTGGAAGCGAAAATCGTACCGCAGTTCATGATGTCACACATGACCACGCAAGAGTGAATTCGAGAAGTATTAAGTATGGGAAGTCGTTGGTATAAACCAGTGGCTTCGGTTATCAATTATAGGCATTTAAGAATATTTGTGGAGATTTCATAGCTTATTTTGTTCAGGTTAGGTTTCAACTGTTTTATGTATATAGCTTCAAGAATTTTTAGTTTTTGTTTATTGTTTTCATGTTTAATGTAAGCCGAAAGCTTAGATAGGATTAAAAAAAACACGTATCAATATGGTGTTTTTCTTTCATCTTTCAAGGATAATGGTATTAAGCTTATCAGACAATATGAAAGGAATTTATTTAAAACATTTACCGGCCTCCCCACGAGATAAGATTTGATACAATTGTCTCTTGAACAGGGATGTGTTAATAGCGGCAGCAGTCACTGCTTTTAAAATTAATCTCTCTCTCTCTCTCTCTCTATATATATATATATATATATATATGTGTGTGTGTGTGTGTGTGTGTGTGTGTGTGTGTGAAGAAATATAGTCTTAAGATGTGCTATATTTATGGAATAAAGTGCTCAATATCAGAGATAGAGCGTGTGTAAATATAAAAGTGAACATAGAAGTCAACACTTAGAGGCGACAGTCTGTTTCATGCTAGATGCAATCGTCAGGCCACGATTGCATATAGCATGAAACAGACTGTCGTCTCTAAGTGCTGACTTCTATGTTCACTTTTATAATTATATATATATATATATATATATATATATATATATATATATATATGAAGAAATATAGTCTTAAGGTGTGCTATATTTATGGGATAAAGTGCTCAATATCAGAGATAGAGCGTGTGTAAATATAAAAGTGAACATTGACGTCAACACTTAGAGGCGACAGTCTGTTTCATGCTAGACGCAATCGTCAGAGCACTCGTGTCCTGACGATTGCGTCTAGCATGAAACAGAATATCGCTTCTAAGTGTTGACTTCAATGTTCACTTTTATATATATATATATATATATATATATATATATATATATATATATATATATATATATATATATATGCTATTAACGTATCGCTCTTCAATTAATTAATTGTTATTTTTATTCCCCCTCCCACATCAAAGACAATGAATTGTATATATGGGGACAAATTAGGACTTCATAGAGTTTCTGCGGCATTATGGTAGATCAGGTAAGAATGGTAAGTAAGTATGAGTTGTTTTGGTGAAAGGAATATTGTTTGTATGTTTTGGTGAGTGTTTGAGGCTAGCTAAGTTTAATGTTAAGACAGAAGAAGACCATCCTTTTCCCAAATTCCTTCTTTTGGCCTTGTGCCGTATTTGTACTCTCGTACAATAATTATTATCACGCTTCAATTACGAATTGAGCGCTCTTGGCTACTGGCGTTTGTATACATCTCGTATATAATACGTTAAAAATTTATCTTTCTTTGCCGTGCGCCGATAACTTAGGGGTAGAATCTCTAACCGATGCCAAATCTGTTGAGTTTCAATCCCGGCCTTAAGCAATCGGGCGTCTAGCCACACTGATGAGCTGTAATACGGCAAAACAGTCTTGTATGCGGATGACTATATATATATATATATATATATATGTATATATATATATATATTGCTTGAGGCCGGGATCGAAACTCAACCGATTTGACATCAGTTTGAGATTCTACCCTTAAGTTATCGGTGCACGGCAAAGAAAGGGAAATTTTAAGAGAATATATATATATATATATATATATATATATATATATATATATATATATATATATATATATATATATATGACGTCATACATTAAGAAATGGACAAAGTCCGACAATTTATTTATTAAAGACATTTTTCTGTTTATCTATAAAAAGAACGTTAAACATAAAAATGTCTTTAATATATATATATATATATATATATATATATATATATATATATATTCTTATCGCTAACACTCCGAAAACTAGGCGATTTGTTCAGAAGCCCTCACTTTATACATATGCATTGGTGGTTGCACGCGTATTAGCATAAAAATATGTGTTTATTTACCCACACCTCTTAATAGTCGCGTGCGTTGGTATCAAATATGGCTGAACAGTTGTGCTAAGACGAATCGGAACACAAGCACTGAATATATCTGGTATGAACATGTGTTAAGGAGTTATCTCCCCTGGGATGTATTAGTGGTGAAACACAAGTTCCTCAGTGGCACCTCAAACCGACCCCAACCCCCGAATGATTGATGCTTCCAGGGAAAACATAAATACACGTCTCTCGGTCACGCGGACCGGGAGAGCATTATATGGATTCGCAGGTCGCTGGCCAATGGGGTTTCAGCTTCCCAGGAACTGCTGTTTTGCGGAACAGACTCTCTACCGGATGTTTTCCCAATCACTACAAATCTTGACCTCTCTGAGTCGAGGGTGAACGGTTATCTTTCCTGCATAGTCTCATGAACTCGACATTTTGCATTTTCTTATGTTCATGCAAAACTATATTCGCGGTTCAAATTGAGGAATCGGAGAGCCAAGTTCAAATTCCAGTCGAGTTCATTACATCCATTTGCGTACTAATAGCCTGGCGAAAGGTATGAATCCATCTCCCCTACCAGCTATGGGCAAATATCAGAAGAAACTAGCTTACCTTGGGTGGCAGCCGCTCTAAAAAGATCTTTTTTTAATCTGCAAGTACTTTCAACTGTACATTCAGTTATCCTCAGGCATGGAAATTTTTTTTTTTTAAATGTGTTATTGTTAACGGATACAAACTTTTGGCGCATCCAGTCGCAACACTAACGTTGAATTTTTTGAAAATTTAAGAGAGTGCGTTTTTTACTAATATTGTAATTTGAGAATTTTTTTCTTGTACGAGTTTATCAGTCAGTGTGGCATGGACAAAATAGTTCAATAAATAGATTAATGTCTCAGTTGTTATCCCGAAAATTTGCACGTCGGATCAGTTCTTTAATTTTGTAGGATAATGCAAAAGGATTTCGCCATTTTATATCATTAACTTTATTAATCTACTTTTTGTTTGAATGATTCATTGTAATATAAATCGAACTGCACCAAAAATTTGATATATATATATATATATATATATATATATATATATATATATATATATATATACTCGACACTCCCGTCGAATTCGACGTATTAGGGTTAAGCAGATCAGTTCCCAGGAAACCGACAGCCCGACAACAGCACATGAGATTTGATTATAGTGGTGAAGGTTTCGTGCAGGATCATCCACACTTTTTAAAGGGCCGAATAAAGAGACCTGGTGCCCTACGTGCCACAAGGTGCCCGAATGACCCTCCGCAGGTTTTGAATTCAGAGTTGTCCTTCTCCTAGACCAGTTGCCATCCAAGGCTATTAAACAGAGTCTGTTCTCCTATTTACCCATAGCTGGAGGGAGAAGAAGAGAATTCACACCTTTCCCAAGGGTATTAGCAACGTAAGTTAATGCAATGGATTCGACTGAAATTCGAACTCGGCTCTCCGATTCCTCAATCTAAGAAGCTATCCATTACTCCACTCTGTGTGTGTGTGTGTGTGTGTGTGTGTGTGTGTGTGTGTGTGTGTGTGTGTGTGTGTGTGTGTGTGTGTGTGTTCATACACGTTTCATTAAATAATATAGACAAGTTTTGTCTATTTTATGTAAATTTTTTCGTAACGTCTGATAAGTTTAATAACATTATCGTTGAAAGAAGAAAGAAATTCACAATATTGATCCATTTTTTTTTTCAATACAATCAAAGCTTTCGGCTTACATAAGCCATTATCAAAGATGTCAATTACAACATATTAAACAATATACGGACAAGACAGTGATGATAGTCTGTCAATATTTATATAGATGATTTCTAAGCAACGATAAACGCGTGCATATAAGACGCTAGAAGCGAAAACCCACCGCATCTCATGACGTCACACATGACCACACGAGAGTGAATTGTAGAAGTATGGGAAGCCGTTGGTATAAACCAATGAATCCTGTTACCAATTATAGACATTTAAGAATATTTGTAGAGATGCCATAATTGATTTTATTTAGATTGGGTTTCAACTGTTTGATGTATAATGCTTCAAGGATTTTTAGTTTTTGTCTATTGTTTGCATGTCGAAGTATAATTGTGTTTTCGACAAGTATTTTCCGGACTTGTGTGTGCGGGCAGTCATGTTGTTTTACATGCCTAAAAATGCTAGAGTTTTCATTCAAATGTTGTGTCAAGCGCCGTGAAAGCGAGTTTGTGGTGTGACCAACATAAATATTATTTAATTCGTTGGAGATACAATCTCCCAAAGGGCACTTGAATTTATAAACTATGTTGGTTTTTTGCAAATCGGTAACCGGGGGAGAAGAATCATTGCGAAGAATTATATATATATATATATATATATATATATATATATATATATATATATATATATATATATATATAATGTGTCCCAGTATAAATTTAACCGAAATAAACGTATGTAATCTTGTTGATTATTCATATTTTGCTTTTATATTTCAGATTTAGAAAGCTGAGACGATAGGAAAACCAGAACGACAACTGCAATGCATTTTACGGAAGAACAGAAAATTTTCTGTTCGATGAAAAAATTGATGGGGAACTTCCTATAAACATGACATCACGTAATTCCGAAGAACGTATGATAAGAATGAAACCGTTAGCAAAACTGGCATTTACCAATAGATCCAGAAAGGTGAGGGTCCAGGGACAATCAAGAACATGAGAAAAATGTCTCCAGCATTTAAGTTGGCAGAAAACCTGCTTTAAAGCATCCTGAAAACATAGCAGCTGTCCTAGATTTAGTAAGTAAAATCCGAAGAAATCCGTCTGTAGAAGATGCCAGGATCTTTGCTTCACCAAATCCTCTGTTCAGCGTATTCTGATCAAAGATCACAGAATACAAGTAAAAACAAAAACTGACCACTGCTGATAAGGAAAATATATGCGCAACTGTTCCTCAGACAAGACTGAAGACGAGCCAGACTTTCTCGATAATGTATAGTTCACAGATGAAGCACATTTTCTAATCTCAGGTCATGTGAATAGTAAAAACAATGTATTTTGCAATTTAGAGCCCCCAAACGAGGTTCTAGAAAGACCCCTTCATTCATTGAAATGCACTGCATGGGCAGGCTATATCAAAGTATGACATTATTGGACCCTTCTGTTTCGAAGACGCGCAGGAGCAGCCATTGACCGTCACGAAGCATCTCTATTTGGAGGTACTGAACAAATTCTGGCATGGACTGGGGACAATGAACCGTGGCAGAGGTGCAACTAGGTTTTAGAGGGGACAACAGTGGTCCAAGAGAAGATGAGGCCACTCCTCATACAGCAAATGTCTCTCTGGGGTGGCTGGATCAGAAGTTTCCTAACGGACTTATCAGCTGTAAACGCGAACCTGAGGAGTCTCCGCATTCCCACAACGTCACTCCCAGATTTTTTGGGGGGCAGGTATCTGCAGGACTATGTCTACAAGAACAACCCCCAAACCATCTCAGAGCTAAAGCTAGCAATCACTCAAGTAATCAGAAATATACCAAAAGAAGAGTGTATGAAAGTCATTGACAATATCGCCCGTAGAATTCATGTGTGTCTTCAGCAGAACAGAGCACATTTGGAGCATCTTTATCACTATAAAAGTATGTGAACGTTGCTTGTGTGTTTGCCAGAAGTCATATATAGAGAGTGGGAAATGGAGAAAAAACGTTCTCTCTTTCCGCCTAGCTGTCTCTTTTTTCACCTGTCTCTCTTTTCACCTCTCTCTCTTTTCAACTCGCTTTTCACATATCTCTCTTTTCACCTGTCTCTCTCTTTTCACCTGTCTCTCTCTTTTCAGCTCTCTCTCTCTCTCTCTTTTCACCTCACTCTCTTTTCACCTCTCTCTCTTTTCAACTCTCTTTTCACCTCTCTCTCTTTTCAACTCTCTTTTCACCTCGCTCTCTTTTCAGGTCTCTCTCTTTTCACCTCTCTCGCTTTCCAGCTCTCTCTCTCTTTTCACCTCTCTCTCTCTCTCTTTTCACCTCTCTCTCTTTTAACCTCTCTCTTTTCACCTCTCTCTCTCTCTTTTCAGCTGTCTCTCTTTTCAGCTGTCTCTCTTTTCAGCTGTCTCTTTTCCCCTCTCTCTCTTTTCACCTCGCTGTCTTTACACCTATTTCTCTCTTTTCACCTCTCTCTTTTCACCTCTCTTTTCACCTCTCTCTCTCTTTTCACCTCTCTCTCTCTCTCTCTTTTCACCTCTCTCTTTTCCCCTCTCTGTCTTTTCACCTCTCTCTCTCTTTTCACCCCTCTCTCTCTCTTTTTCACCTCTCTCTCTTTTCACCTCTCTCTCTTTTCACCTCTCTCTTTCCACCCTCTCTCTCTCTTTTCACCTCTCTCTCTTTTCACCTCTCTCTCTCTTTTCACTTCTCTCTCTTTTCACCTCTCTTTTCACCCATTTGTCTCTCTCTCTCTTTTCACCTCTCTCTCTCTTTCTCTCTCTTTCCACCTTCCCGTAATTGTGTGCGTGCATATTTATATTTCAGCTTTCTTTAAACAAAGAACATTTTAAATATTTTTATTTTTACTTTCTTCAAACAGACAATTTTTTTAACGCCGAAAGCAACTTCAATGTTTTATAATATGATTTAAAAATACGATTTGTTTATACAGTAGGTATTTTTATTTCAACTTTCTTCAAATAGACAATTTTTTTAATGTTGAAACCAATATCAATTACTACAAATGTATTTTTGAAATATCTACTTTCACAAACTCTTCATGAAACTAAATAAACAGTACACAACAAGGTTGACTCAATAAGTCACGGGTGGGGTCGAGTATTCTGTAAATGACAATAAAATATTTTCCAGTAGAGCTAATGACATGTTGTTTGTAGCAGTAGATTTGCTAACGTCTCTAGTTTTCAGAAATATATGGTTTGTATATATTTTCTAAGCAGAAAATAAATGGCGTTTACATACTTGGGTTACATTTAATCTGGGACACTTTGTATAAATGTAAAGTTTTAATTTATTCCTTCATCTTTAACTTTACAGAATCCAAATAAAACAAAAACTGACCACTGCTGATAAGGAAAAGAGACTAGAAATGCACAACTGATTCCCAGATATAATTGATGACAAGCCAGATTTTGTCGATAATGTATGGTTTTCAGGTGAAGCATGTTTTCTACTCTCAGACCATGTGAATAGTAAGAACAATGTATTCTGAGATTCAGAACCCCCAAATGAAATTCTAGAAAAACCCCGTCCATTTATTGAAATACACTGCTTGGGCAGCTATATCAAAGTATGGCATTATTGGACCCTTTTGTTTTGAAGATGCACAAGAGCAGCCATTTGACGGTCACGAAGGAAGAACGGAGCACATTTGGAGAAAATTCAATAAATGACGATAGAATTTTTGCCAGTAGAACTAGTGACATGTTTTTTGTAGCAGAAGATTTACTAACTTATCTAATTTTCAGAAATATATGCTTTGTACATAGTTTGTAAACAAAAAATCATTAACGTTTACATTCTTGAGTTGCATTTATTCTGGGACATCCTGGAATTATGCTTACAATATTTAAACTGTTTTTTTTTTTTTATTATGCTGTGATTAAAATATTTTTCCTAAATACAATGGTATAATTATTTCCGTAACAATTCCACGTTTACCACTGGTACATTTTTTGATATGTGGCATTTTGAAATCCTGATCAATAGTCTTAAATCATTTTCTTTTCTTTTTTAATATTTGAAAGTTGTTTTTTTGTTAAGAATTCTTTTCTTAATACTCTGTTATTGTTTCTCTTTGATACGTGACTTCTGGTAAAAATGCTTCCATCTTGTTTTTTTTTTTTTTATGGAGCCTTCAGAAATATATGGTTTTTATATAGATTGTAAACAGAAAATAAATGTCATTTACATTCTTGGCTTACAATTATTGTGGGACGCCCTGTATATATATGTGACATATATATATATATATATATATATATATATATATATATATATATATATATATATATATATATATATATATATACATACAGAAAGAGAGAGAGAGAGTAAAAAGAGACATGTCTTTATATATATATATATATATATATATATATATATATATATATATATATATATATATATATAGCCGACTTCGAATTCCAGTCGAATCGATTACATTACGTGTTAATACCCTTGGGAAAGGTGTGAATCCTCTTCTCCCTCCAGCTATGGGTAAAATAGCAGAACAGACTGGGTTCTATAGCCTTGGATGGCAACTGGTCTAGGAGAAGGACAACTCTGAATTCAAAACCTGCGAAGGGTCGTTTGGGGACCTTGTGGCACGTAGTGCACCGGGTCTCTGTATTCGGCCCTTCAAAAAGTGTGGATGGTCTTCCACGAAACTTTCACCACTTTAATCAAATCTCATTTGCTGTTGTCAGGCTGTCGGTTTCCTAGGAACTGATCTACTTGACCCTCATACGTCGAATCGACGGGAGAGTCGAGTATGCATATATATATATATATATATATATATATATATATATATATATATATATATATATAGTAAAGATAACAAATACGTTGGCATATAATCCAAGTGGATCCTAGTAATATAAAATATTAAAACTGATCCACAAAAAGAGCTCAATGTATTTATTATTATAGAGCAATATAATTAATAAACAATAAAATCCCAAATCACCTCATATGGGGAATAGACTATTTCGGCAAACGAAGATATCGGTCATCTGTCATATCAACCCCAGGGTTCATACGACTGATGACCGATATTAAACAATACACGGACAAAACAATAACGATAGTTTGTTTTTGTTAACATGGAAAATTTCCAAGCAACGACAAACTCGTCCATACATTTATTGTCTATATTATTTAAGGAAACATGCATCAATGAAAAAATTCTGCCTAAATACACATAATTTAAATTACATGATCGAGCAGCCCACCAAACTATCAACACTTGGAATTATAAATGTAGCCTTGTGAAAAGGCAAATTGAAATAACCAAGAAAAATTGAACACCCTTAACAGCAACAAACAGGATATCTACGATAAACTACATCATGAGCTGCGGTGCGATTTTCGCTTCGAGCGTCTCGTATGCACGAATTTGTCGTTGCTTGGAAATTTTCCATGTAAACAAAAACAGACTATCATTATTGTTTTGTCCGTGTATTGTTTAATATATTTTAATGTACTTGTCATCTTTGATAATGGCTTATGTAAGCCGAAAGCTTAAATAGGATTTAAAAAAATATGTATCAATATTGTGATTTTCTTTCTTCTTTTAATGATATGTTATTAAGCTTATTAGACGATATATATATATATTATATATATTAGGTTGGTGCAAAAAATAATGTCGTAATAATGTCGTTTTTTGACGTATTTTTTAACGTCAAAAAACGACATTATTACGTCATTATTTTTGCACCAACCTAATATATATACATATATATATATATATATATATATATATATATATATATTAGTAATATAATAGTATTTTAGTACAGAGGATAGATATGGGTTAGAGAGCAGGGTAGACAGAACTCCTTATTCCTTGACTGATAATCACAAAAAAGGAAACTGTGGAGTGCCATGACCGTCTATACCCTATACTGATATAGCATTAAATAAAAAAAAACACCTGGAGGGGGAAAGTAGGAAAATTGTATCGTTCCAATTTTTATAATTAGTGTTCTTTGTTCACTTGCTTTGAAAATCAGGATTCTATAATCGTGTATCTAGGCTTGAACACCGAACGGTGTAAAAACGCCACTGTTGTTCTCAGGTGGAAACGCTTACTCAACATCAACATTATTCTCATGTTCATTTTATGAGATGGCTCAAGGCACGTCGGAAGAGAACGCTTGCAGATTTTCCCGCAGTAGGTGGCCAATTCTTTCTGCGGTAGACTGGTTACTAGAATTCTGTCTGTCCTACTATTCAACCCGTAGCTGGAGGGAAAGGAGATGAATCCCAAGGATATTTGCGCGTGAGTGAATTTAACAACCTCAACTGGAATTCGAACTCGGCTCTTCCACCAAAACGCACATCCATATATGCATCCATAAATGTTCGTGCGCACATCTCAGTTTGTTTGTCTTTAACGCGCACTTCGTACTGCCATCACTCCTCATTATTTGCCAACCGCCGCCTCCTACAGGCCGCATCTCTCTCCTCTTCTCCAGTTCACCCAACACGTCTTCTTTGCCCCTTTTCTATCTCTAACCCATTGCTTTAATATCGATCTTTTTCCTTAGGAAAACAAAAAAAAAACATTTATCAAAACCCGCCTTCGCCAGCCTCCGCCCTTCGCAAAAGCGCCGTTTTCTGTTTTTCACACTGACCAAATCAACTCCGGGTTATGGCCAAGCCCCACCCACCGACGATAACCAATAAACACGTCTATTTCTCCAGCCAGCCTCCCAGCGTCACCCACCGGGACACGCAAACCATCTTTATCCCAAAGGCGTCTAGCGTTAGTCACAATCGCTGAACGAATCAATCGTTCAGTGAAATAATTTCACTACACTTTTCGCCCGATTCATTTAACGCTTCAAAACCCTTCTGGGGTAGAGAGTGTCGGCTTCTAATGGACAGATTATCTAACATAAACTTGATCCATACACTTGAACCCCCTCCCCCACACGCACAAAAAGCAGGGATTATTTTGCAGTAGTTTTAACTCAATTAAATCAAAAAACAGCATCGTTATTCGCGTGACAACTTCATAAAATGATGGATCCTTTAAAAATTACAAGTGCAGATATCTGTCTATATTTCTGAGATGAGGTATTATGTACATTATTTACATTATTCAAAATATTGTCCTCATCTTTGTTGCCATATCTATCACCCTTCGGTATATCTATATTTCTGAGATGAGGTATTATGTACACTATTTACATTGTTCATGCTATTGTCCTCATCTTTGTCGCCATATTTATTACAAATTTTCAGCCGCTGTACTCTAAGGCCTTCTTCAGGTGGCTGGAATGTCGAACTGAACCCTTTATTTCGCTCACTGGAGTAGACTGTTCTACTTCCACGTGCCATGTTTAATGGATGTCAATTATCAGTTATCTCCTGTTAATTTCCCTCTGAAAGTTCTCCACTGCCTTAGCCGGGTATTGAACTCACACTCTTTGGGTCCTGTCACTGGATCTAACTAACGCCTTTATCCACTGTGCCACTGAAGGAAATTGACAGGAGATAACATTAATCCGAATAATGTAAATAAAGTGCACATATATATATATATATATATATATATATATATATATATATATATATATATATATATATATATATATATATATATATATATATATATATATATATATATATATATATATATATATATATATATATATATATATATATTATGCAGATGCAGTGTTACATTAGAACATGCACATATACACTACAAAATTGTACATTCTTGTTTCAACGTCAAAATTTCCAAGTTGGCATCTACGCGGATGACACCACAATTTATTCCTGCCTCAAAAACAAATCTCGTGTCACTGACAAAACTAACCTAGTCGTGCGTCTCGAAAATGACCTCCAATCGGTTGTGAATTGGGGCAGGAATTGGTTGGTCAACTTTAACGCTTCAAAAACAAAACTGCCCTCTATTAATCACCACAGAGATCCTTCCCTGCCCTCCATTAGAATTTCCCCCCACTGTATATATATATACATAAAAACACCCTACCCTCCTTAAACTTAACCTCTTTTACGAACGTAACTCATAACTGATACAACAATAGTTAATAAAAATGAACACGCTACCGCCCCTGTCTGAATGATTGGATTTCTCTGTATCCTTGGAAACAGAAATTATGAAATATGTGCGTTTAAACTCAGTAAATTTTAAAATAAGTTATCCAAAATTCGCTTGAAGATGAAACGGAACTAATGCTTTTAATTAAATTATATAATTTGAAGTTTTTAGATTCAGTTTTTGAAACATGGTTTTTGCTGGTTAGCGAAACATTTTAAATCAGTTAATTTATAATATTTATGTTCTGTAAATTTACATTGAGCACTGTTTTGTAAAAATAAAAATAAAAAATATCAATAAGAACACCAAAAGAAATGGCGAAAAACCTCTTCGCAAACAAAATTATTAGTTACATTAACCCACGAACCTCTCGATAAATGTTATGATCCTTGATTTTAATATCTTCAAATTGTATAAGGCCTTTTTTTTATTCTGATAGTACTTTCAGCTGTACTTACAGCCATCCTCAGGCATGGAAATAAATTAGATTTTTTTAGTAAATCCAGGTAGTAGCAGGACACGAAAGATTAAATGTCAATCGAAATATATTTTTTTAGAAATGTCTTATTATTAACGGATAAGAAATTTTGGAGCGTGCAGTCGCAAGGGTAAGTTTGATTTTTTTGAAAATTTAAGAGAGTGTGTATTTTACTAATATGGTAATTTGAGAATTTTTTGTTGTAGGAGTTTATCAGTCAATGTGGCCTGAACTAAATTGTTCAAGAAATAGAGTCTCAGTTGTTATCCCGAAAATTTGCAGGTCGAATCAGTTCTTTTTAAATCAAATATGTGGTGCAGTTCAATTTATATTACAATGAATCATTAATACAAAATGTAGATTAGTAAAATTAATGATATAAAAGGTGACAAATATCTTCGCAAACAAATTTATTAAAGTTACATTAACCCACGAACCTATCGATGAATGTTATGATCCTTGTTTTTAATAACTTCAAGTTGTATAAGGACTAGGAAAATAAAAAAAAGACCTTACATTTTTTAAATAATTATACTTTTATTTTCAAAATTGAAAAAATTATATATACAGAGAGAGAAAGAGAAAGGTAGAGAGAGAGGGAGAGAGTGCGGAAATGAATTAATACAAGTAAAATTCACACGTCAATTGAGATCATTTCCATTTTCTCATACTTTCCCTAAAAGTATTTTTGATATATAAAAAATATATATGTCGTTATGCTATATATATATATATATATATATATATATATATATATATATATGTACGACGTTCGATATTATGTATATTCACTAAGGTATACTTATAGCTCTGCGTCATAACATTAAGCGCTGGATTTATAACACCTGTGGAAGAAATATATTTGTACGTATGTAAAATCCTTCGTGTGTGTATGTGTTTTTATCATACTCATACGTATATATATATATATATATATATATATATATATATATATATATATATATATATATATATACCTATATATATATATATATATGTATATATATATATGTATATATATACTGTGTGTATTTAGGTAGCATTTTTTTTCATTAATACATGTTTCATTAAATAATATAGACTAATTTTGTCTATTTATTTTAAGTAAATTTCTTTCATATTGTCTGATAAGCTTAATAACATTGACAAATTAAACAATGTAATCTCTACAAATATTCTTAAATGACTATAATTGATAACTGTAGCCATTGGTTTATACCAACGGCTTCCCATACTTAATACTTCTCGTTTTCATTCGCGCATGGTCATGTGTGACGTCATGAGCTGCGGTACGATTTTTGCTTCTGCGTCTCGTATACACGATTTTGTCGTTACTTGGAAATCTTTCATGCAACAAAAACAGACTATCATTATTGTTTTGTCCGTGTATTGTTTAATATATTGAAATGTAATTGTCATCCTTGATAATGGTTTATGTAAGCCGAATGCTTAGATAGGATTAAAAAACATGTATCAATATAGTGTTTTTCTTTCATCTTTCAATGATAATGTTATTAAGCTTATCAGACTATATGAAAGGAATTTACTTAAAATAAATAGACAAAACTTGTCAATATTATTTAATGAAATATGCATCAATATATATATATATATATATATATATATATATATATATATATATATATATGGGAAAACGATATATAATTTTATTTATCGAGATCAATTTAAAGAAAGGCTATGAAAAAATGGTTAATTTTTTCGTGTGTGCGTTTCATCCTTTACATATCTATCTATCTATCTCTCTCTCTCTCTCTCTCTCTCTATATATATATATATATATATATATATATATATATATATATATATATATAGCACTATTTACGTCGCTAGAAAGAAAGAAGAAAAAAAGAAAGGCGAGAATTAAATTTAGGTGATAAGAAGCCATCACGAAAAGGACACTAAGCGGTGTTATTTTTCTGACAAGGAAAAGTGGTAAGATTTTCATTTCCATTGTCGAGAAAGTAAAACACAGAATTTAATCTGATTTATGTTACGGGGCGGCGAGTAAGATATATCCAATCTGCCCACGGCAATGGTAAATATTTTTTCAAGTTGGACAAGAGACCCCCGCATAATTCTAAAGAGATAAAAATAAAATTTAATTAAGGACGCACTGTCCGAGAAAAACAAAAATGTCCGCTGACCACCATGAAGGAAAGGTTAAGCCTTTGTCTATATGCAGAATATCATTGAGAGGGGCATATGGTTATTATCAGGGCTGGCTATGATAGCGAAACTATTTTATCGGATCAGTAATTGGCACCAAGAATGCAAATACGTCCAAATGGCCACCCACTTGATGCTGGTGAAAATCTGATTGACGAATTCCAGCTGATTCGGTTAAGATAAGAGTCTAGGGTGTGAGGTCTACTCGATGAAAGGAAAGAAAAGAAAAAGAAGAAAAAGGGAAGATAATTTTTTTTTCTTTGAGCAAGATTTTTTAAACCGAGGCTAGTCTGGCCACACCCACGCCGCTGAGCGCCCATTGGCTGGATGGTGGCATGAGCGTTAGGCGGAGGTAATCATTAGAAGAAGGAGGGGAGGCCTGTTGCGCCCCCCACCCATGAAGGAATAGGTGTGAGATGCCACTGTGAGAGAGAGGGGAAACCCGTTGACACCGTCTGAGGGAATGGTGAGATACCAATATGAGAACAGAAGAAGGTGGGAAGACGAAAGACTTCCAAAAATGGAAAATAATAAAATTTTCCTGACCGAAAACAAAGAAGTGGATTGTGGGTTTAGAATTATCAAGAAACCTCAAACCCCGACAAGCCCACTCCGGTTTTGGTCGGCGTCAATATAAGCAGAGTCGCAGCGAGTTAAGTTCAGTTCGAGTTCGAGTTCAAGTTCGCAGTTGGGGTTAGAGACAGACAGGCAAGCAGTTGCAGTGAGCTGAGAGCTCTGAAGACCCGCCTCGCAGAAGCTGACTAAGATTCGCGCATTATCGACCTCAACTTCTAATCAAGAACAATTTATTTTTGAAGAACGACTTAGACTCACACCACCAAAACAAGTTTTACGAATATCGCCCGAAGATACACCAAGAACCAGTTTCTTAAAGAACAAACAACTTAAGATGTTAAGACTCGCCTAACAAACACAAAGTGTCACGAATCCATATAGCGGGTTGGGAAGAAGACGCAGTCCTGTATTTAGCAACCAGATATAAAATATTGTTAACCTTTTTTAACACATTTGAACTTTTCGAGTTATTATTTTATTTTCTTTTAGATATACTTGTGTGGTGTTGCCCTTGATCGAACTCGGCTTGCATTACGGCCCGGTGACTGATTGAATTCATCTGCCTAAGATCAAATCACAACGTGGGTAGGTTAAACTAGAAATCAAAACAGTTACTTCGGTAACCAGACGTTGGAGGCGAGCTGGGAACGACAAGGCTGATACCGAATCTAACCAGATTCCCACCCGAATCACCAAAAGGTTAGAACGTCACATTCGGTGCCGCGACCAATACCAAGCCAGTTGGCCGTCGCAGGACAGGACAGCACGACGGACGCAGCCAGGCAGACGTGACATTTGGCGCAGCGACACCGGGGGGACGTCACATATATATATATATATATATATATATATATATATATATATATATATATATATAATTTATTTTAGAATATTAAAACTAAAACTTTTTAAAATCCGTACGCAATTACAATCATGTCACCGTGTCTCCTCGGGCGATGTGAAACATCTGGTGAGCGAAAGATTAATTTAATTTCAAAGCAGAATACTTCTAAAATCTAGGCTTGTGGGCTTTGCGCTGATTAAGCAGTCGAATGTGACCGACGCTTAATCCAAACCCACAGGAAAAATCTTTTTAATTCTTTAGCAGTGTAGCGATTTTTAACATGTTTTTGTTTGAATATCCTAAAATAAATAATATTTACCTCTTCTCTGTATTGGGTCCACTTTTAAATTAAATCTTACGTACAATGGAATTATATACCATTTGTTCTCATTTAGCTATATATATATATATATATATATATATATATATATATATATACACTCTACTTAGCGTATTGAGCACTCTATGTTTTAGTTTTATTATGCGCTTGGGTTTTTTTCTTTGGACTAAAAACTTAAGACACTGGACGATTTGTTTTGCTCTGTTCGGATGTTTCTAGTTCTTTCTTTCTTGTCCAATTTTTTTCTCGGCCACCAATTTGTTTTGATAAACTTACAAGTTGTGCTATTCGATGTTTTTCCAACTAATATTAGTAGTTTAATAATAATAATATTATATATATATATATTTATA
Organism: Acanthosepion lycidas; assembly: GCA_963932145.1. Lineage (NCBI taxonomy): Eukaryota > Metazoa > Mollusca > Cephalopoda > Sepiida > Sepiidae > Acanthosepion > Acanthosepion lycidas. Next base: position 73,633,872 of record OZ010607.1, on the reverse strand, counting down.
TATATATATATATGAAGAAATATAGTTTTAAGGCTTGCTCTATTTATTGGATAAAGTGCTCAATATCATAGATAGAGCGTATTTAGATATAAATATAAAAGTGAACATTGAATTCAACACTCAGAGGCGACAGGCTGTTTCATGCTGGACGCAATCGTCAGGACCGGACGATTGTGTCCAGCGTGAAACAGCCTGTCGCCTCTGAGTATTGACTTAAATGTTCACTTATATATACAGGGTATTTCAAAAAGAATACGCCAAAATCCTTGCGCTGTTTTTTCAGGTCTATAGCATTGTAGTGCATTCAATCAGTGGTTATTTGATAGAGTAGTTATCAAAGTTTGATTGGGTCTTAGTTTCACCGCTGTCGTTAGTATAACTTCCGGTTCAACTGAATTGTGGGAAGATCAATCAAAATTGCGACTCCTCAGCAGAAGGCGTTTTGCGTGCTTGAGTTCGCGAAAACAAACGCCATTGTCACAGTGCAGGCAGATTCGAATGATTTCATTTTTCAGCAAGATGGAGCACCACCCCATTGGCATCTCGGTGTTAGAGCTCATCTGAATGAAAACGTGCCTCAGCGATGGATTGGGAGCTAAAGATCTTGCTCCCTGTGCTTGGCCTGCCAGATCCCCGGCCCTCACTGTGTGTGACTTTTTCTTGTGGGGGTATGTTAAAGACCAAGTTTATGTTCCAGCACTTCCAGCAAGTATCGATGACTTGAAAGATCGAATAACAGCTGTAATCAACATGGTGGACCGTGACATGCTGAGGCACGTTTGGGAGGAATTCTCCTATCGGCTTGATGTTGTCCGCGCTGCCGGTGGTGGCCACATTGAGCACTTATAAAACATGAAATGAAACTTGAATGTATATACAACACATGTGTTCATGCTAGAGGTTTGTAAATTTTTTCGTTTTTGACACATCACGTGATGATTTTGGCGTATTCTTTTTGAAACACCCTGTATATATATATATATATATATATATATATATATATATATGATTCTGAAAATTTATTTCGGTTGAGGTCTCTAGGGAGGAAGTGTGGGTTTGTAAACAGTAACTATTACGGCTAATAATTCAAGACTCTTCGGTAAATCGAATCGAGTTCTCTCAGTCACTGTGTGTTTATCTAAAAATAAATACGCTTAAATTCACCTTCATCCCTGCCGTGCGCCAACGGCTTACAGGTAGAATCCCCAAATGACGCCAATTAAGTCTGGTTTCGATCTACGAACGTCTAGTTACACTGATGAGCTGTGATACAGCGAAACAGTCTCTCTGTGGATGACAATATATATATATATATATATATATATATATATATATATATATATATATATATATATATAACTATGAACCTAAAGAGCCAGGTAAACCTACCACCCCCCAAATATAATTGTAGGAATAAGGAAGCCTGCCCTCTCCACGGCAAGTGCCAACAAGAGAGCGTCGTATACCAAGTAAAAATATATAAGGATAAACCAAATAATCCTGATAAAAATCCTAACGTCTATATAGGATTTACCCAAAATAATTCTAAAGCAATGTTACTATAACCACCTTAGCAGATTTAATAAAGAAACATACAAACATATCACCACTTCATTCACTTAGGTATGGAAAGTCAAACAAGAGGATAAGAAAGACCCCATTTTGAAATGGGAAATATTTTTTAAAAAAATGTCACAGGTATAAAGCAGGTGATATGTTTTTATGTTGTAGGCAATATATTCTGTTCCATATTTTAACTCTTTAGCCAGCGTACCCTGATGATCGGTGTAGGTGACCCCTCGGTAGGTTTACCTGGCTCTTTAGGTTCATAGTTAGATTTGCTCTACTTAATGTATTGAGCAATTTGCTTAGTTATTTTTACTTCACTCCTTTTGGAGTTTTTTTTCTTTCTTTGGACTCTGAGCTTGGATTCTGGACAATTGTTTTTGTCTGAATTACATGTTCTTACTTCTTTCTTTTTTTATTCCTTGTTTTTCCTTGGGCATTGGTCTGTGCAATTACAAGCCAAAATACCTAAGGTTTATCCAAGTATAACTATTTATATTTATATTATTATCATTATTATTATTGTTATTATTATTATTATACACACACACATATATATATATAAATTATCATATATATATATATATATATAAATTGTCATATATATATATATAATTTGCCATATATATATATATATATATATATATATGTATATATATATATATATATGTATATATATTTATATATACATAGTCATCCACATACAAGCCTGTTTCGCTGTAACACAGCTCATCGGTGCGACTAGACATCCGATTACTTCAAGCCGGGATCGAAATTCGACCGATTTGGCATCAGTCCGAGATTCTCCCACTAAGATATCGGCGCACCGCAGAGAAAAGAAAATTTTATCGTATTATATACGTGATGTATACAAACGTCAGTGTCCAAGAGTGCTCAATTCATTAATGAAGAGTGTTGTGTAAATAGCAGGAGCAGCCACTGATTTTAAAATCACCCTTTTTCCCAAAATGTTCAATCGGCAAACGAGTTGTTATTCCCTAACTGTTCAATATCCATCACCTGATTATTACTGTTGTCCCAAGGTGCACCTTGGTCTGGCGTGATAGCACCTGTTAAGGCCCCAGCTATGGACAAATAGTGAACTCCGAAAACTAAGACAATACACTATGAAAATATAAAAATTCATCTTTAGAGTAAAAATGCCAGCAATACATTAACAACCTTGAACAACAATATATTTTATCTGTAGTTGAAGGTATAATATTGCCTTCAAAATATTTCGGCCTTAAATAACAAATAGAAGTTGATATGCAGCTAAACAAAATCAGTATCTATCTACCTATGTGTCTGTCTGTCTATTTGCCAATTAATCTATCACAGTCTATTCATATCTATCTATCTGAGTCTTTTAATATCTATTTATCTATCTCAGTCCGTTCATATATATATATATATATATATATATATATATATATATATATATATATATATATATATATATATATATCAGTCTGTTTATATCTACCTCAAATTGTTTATATATATATATATATATATATATATTTATATATATCACTCTCAGTCTGTTCATATCTGTAACAGTATGTTCATATCTGTCTATCTCAGTCTGTTCATCTCTCTCTCTCTCTCCCTCTCTCTCTCTGTCTATATATATATATATATATATATATATATATATATATATATCAGTCTGTTCATATCTGTCTATCACAGTCTATTCATATCAATCTACCTATCTATCACAGTATGTTTATATCTATCACTCATAATCTGTTCATATCTATCTATCTATCTATCTATCTCTCTCTCTCTCTTTCTATATATATATATATATATATATATATATATATATATATATATATATATATATTAGTCTGTTTATATCTATCTAAAATTGTTTATATATATATATATATATTCATATTTATATATATCACTCTCAGTCTGTTCATATCTGTCACAGTATGTTCATATCTATCTATCTCAGTCTGTTCATCTCTCTCTCTCTCTCTCTCTCTGTCTATATATACATATATATATATATATATATATATTGAACAATAAAAAAATAAAAAAATAAAAATCTTCAGACACACTGGGTTGCAGATTAATATTCTTTCGTTTTTTTTTATTATTATTCCATTTAGATTCCTCGACTAGTTTCGGCTGAAATGGCCATCATCGGGAGGAGAAATTATTCTGCTTGCTGCTAGCACTAAACTATAGAAATGAAATATATATATATATATATATATATATATATATGAAATACATATATATATATATATATATATATATATATATATATATAGAGAGAGAGAGAGAGAGAGATATCAGTCTGTTCATATCTATCTATCACAGTCTATTCATATCAATCTACCTATCTATCGTAGTATGTTTATATCTATCTCTCATAATCTGTTCATATCTATCTATCTATCTATCTGTCTATCTATCTATCTCTATATATATAATCTTATATTCATATCTATCTATTCAGTCTACTCATATCTATCTATCTATTTATCTATCAGTCTGTTCATATCTAATTCAGTCTACTCATATCTATCTATCTATCTATCTATTTGTCTGTCTGTTTATATCTATTTCAGTCTGCTCATATCTATCTATCTATCACTCTGTTCATATCTCTACCTATCTATCTTTTTATCTATCACACACTATTCATTATCTGTATTTCTATATAACTATCATACTGTGCATTATCTATCTATATGTCTATCTATCACACTCTTCATTATGTATCATCCCCAGTTCATTATCTATCTAGCTATTTATATATCTATATATCTCAGCCTCTTCTTTATCTGTCTATATAACTATCACATTCTCTTAATTTAACTGATTATCACACTCTCTTCATTATCTATCTATCTATCTATCTATGTATCTATCTATCTATCTGTTTAACAGACACTGTTCATGATCTATATATATCAGTCTGTTCATATCTATCTCAGTCTGTTCATATGTATGTATGTATCTATCTATCTATCTATCTATATCGATATATATATATATATATATATATTAGTCTGTCCATATTTATCTATCACAGTCTGTTTATATGTATCTACCTATCTATCGCAGTTTGTTCATGATTATCTACCTATCTATTAGTCAGTTCATATACATATATATATATATATATATATATATATATATATATATATATATCAGTCTGTTGATTATCTATATAACTATGTATTAACTATATATGTGTGTGTGTGTGTTAATAACCTTATTTTCATTATCTGTGTTTGTCTGTTCTTGTCTATCTACCTACCTACATACCTACCTATCTATCAGTCTATCTCAATGTGTTCATTATCTATCTATCAGTCTATCTATGTATCTATGTATGCATCTGCCACATTATTTATCCCTTTTCACTCTAGCCTACCTAATCATAGACTCGACCCAATCATTTGAACACGACGTGGCATTGCATCTGTACCATCGAAAGAGCGAAACAATCAACAAGACGCGCGGCAAGGCAAACAGCCGAGTCCGAACGAGCCAAGGGCACACAGTTTTTACATGATTCCAATCGACCCCAGCCACCTCCACGCCCCACGGTCTGCCGGCGAAGTTCTACTCCGCGCCACTCGTCCGTAAATAAAAATCAGAAGATGAAGAATAAAAGGGTGACCTCCCCATCGAATTTCACATTTTTCTTTCAACCTCTTTGCTCTTTCTGCAACCTCTTACCCTCTCACACCGTCTCTCTTTCTCTCTCTCTTTCTCTTACTCTCGCTGACAATTTCTCTCTCATTCTCTCTCTCTCTCCCTGTATCTATATCATTTATCTTTCGCACACTCACTTGTCTCATATTTTCATTCCCCCTCTTTTATTGAACTCTCTCTCTCTCCCCCCACTTACTTTAATTTCTCTCCAACACATTTCTCGTCCCCTCTCTTGCTCTCTCTCTCTCTCTCTCTCTTGTGCTTTCATAGACTTTCTCACTTTCTTTCTATATCTGTCTATCGCTCTTTCTCTCTCTTTTTCTCTATCTATCTATATATCTATCTCAAACCGTTCATATCAAAATATCTATCACATTCTGTCTGTGTATTTATCTATCTCAGCGTGTATCTCACTCTGTTGTTATCTCCCGTTCTCTTCCTCTCCGACTCTCTCACACTTTCACATTCTGTTCATTATCTATCTATCTATCTATCTATCTATCTATCTATCTATCTATTCCAATCTATTCATTATCTATCTATCTATCTCAGTGAGTTCATATGTATCTATTTATCTCCCTTTGTTCATATCTATCTATCTATCTATCTATCTATCTATCTATCTATCTATCTACCTACTTACCTACCTCAGTCTGTTCATATCTATCTCATCATGTCTCTCTCACTCTGTTGCTATATCTCTTTCTCTTCTCCCGCTCCCTCTCTGTCTCTCTACACATCTATCTCACTTATCGCACACACTCAATCATATTGTTCCTCTCTTTCTCTCTCTCTCTTTCTCACTCTCTCTTTCACTTCGTCTCTTTTTTGCTCTTTCTCGCTCTCTCTTTTATTCTATCATGCTCTCTCTCCCACATTCATCTCACTCTCTTTTGCTCGCATTCGTTCAATCTCTCTTGTTTGCTCTGTCACCCTGTCACCCTCTCTCTCTTGTTCTCTATCTTTCTCCATATCTCACTCCCTGACTCTTTTCGCATTCTCTCTCTCTCTCTGACTCTGTCTCTGTCTCTGTCTCTCTCTCTCTCTCTGTATTTATCTATCTATCTATCTATCTATCTATCTATCTATCTGCTTCTGTTGGTTATTTGGTTCGTCGAACTGTTTTATTCTCCGTTTTCGGTGTTGTTTATTTGTCCGTTCGCCCCCCACCCCTCGCCTCTCCAGTTCCGTGAGGCAAAAACGCTGTCGCTGTTTTGACAACACCGGGGTCAAAGAGCGTCCCGTTTGGCGGTAAATTGCCACCAACTCGAGGCGCGGGAATAAAGACAAAAAATTTGTCTTTCTCGCTTTTTTTTTTTTTTTTTTTTTCGACAAAAGATGAATGAAAGAAAATCAAACGTTTTGCTTTTTTATTTAAATTATAGAAAGAAAATTAAAGAAGAGGAAAAGGAAGAGAAGAAGGAAAAATGAAAGAGGAGGAGGAAGAGGAGGAGAAGTCAAGGGAAGAGGAAGAAGAAGGATGTGTAAGAGAAGGAGGAGGAAGAGAAAAAGAAGGAGGAGGAGAAGACGGAAGAAGGAGGAGGAGGAGAAAAAGGAGAAGGATGAGTAAGAGAAGAAGAATGAGAAGGAGGAGGAGGATTATCAATATATTATTCACACATATTTTATTACCTATGAACTATCATCCATCTATATATATGTATATCTATTTCAGTCAGCTCATATCTATCTATCTATCTATCAGTCTGTTTATATCTATCTATTTCAGTCTGCTTTTATCTATCTATCTATCTATCTATCTGTCTGTCTGCCTGTTTATATCTATTTCAGTCTACTCATATCTATCTATCGATCAGTCTGTTCAAATCTCTACCTATCTATCTTTTTATCTATCACACACTATTCATTATCTGTATTTCTATATAACTATCATACTGTGCATTATCTATCTATATGTCTATCTATCACACTCTTCATTATGTATCATCCCCAGTTCATTATCTATCTAGCTATTTATATATCTATATATCTCAGCCTCTTCTTTATCTGTCTATATAACTATCGCATTCTCTTAATTTAACTGATTATCACACTCTGTTCATTATCTATCTATCTATCTATCTATCTATATATCTATCTGTTTAACAGACACTGTTCATGATCTATATATCTATAAAATCATTTATTACACTCTGTTCATTATCTATGTCTCTATCACAATAAGTTTGTCTATCTCTCTCAATCTGTCGACATCTGTCTAGAGGGTGCGATGGATAAATTGTCGTCTAAATGACGCAAAAAATGAAAATAACACTGACATCTCATTTTAACAGATATATTTACCAAAATTACACGAAAATATCTTGAAATACTAAAATCGCGACTGGCTTCAACCACAGCCAACAGACGACTTCGGAATCTCCTGCAACTCTTCTGGACTGTCTCCTTGTTTAAATTGGTTAATGCTGCCATAATCCTTGCCTTCAGTTCATCTTTGGTGTTGCAAGGAGTTTTTGTTGGTCTCTCGCTCAACTGCGCCCCACACATGATAATCAAGGAGGGGTGCCCTTGGGGGAGTTAGGTGGCCAGTTGTATGAGGTGATGTGGTCGCAGAAATTGTCTGACAGCCATGATTATGTTGTCCTACTTGTGGCATGGTTTGGAGTCCTGTTGCCAGACATAGGGTCTTCCAGCAACCACACCCTTGATCCAAGGCAGAACTGCCTCCCTAAGGCACTTGATGTAGGCATCCGTGTTAAATCTGAGGCCCTCACCAACACATTCTCTAGTGTTTTCGTATCAGAACCATCAGAGATGCCGTACCTTCGTAATCACCATTAGACTCATCGAACTCTTTCTGAATCCCCTGCATTCTCCTTAAGTTGACATCCTCTGGTTTTGTTCTGTTTTTTGTTTTTTTTAATAAAACTTCTCCCCTTTAAATAGATACCTATCACTCTCCTTAACCGCTAACTTGTGCCTAGCGTCTGACTGAAACAGTTAAATGTATAATCTCTGTATTAGATATTTTCTGAAAAGGTTGATCCTTTAGATTCTAATATCAATTCCTCACGGTTAACTGCTACTTCTTGCTTCCTCTAACCTTACAGACATGAACTTCATTCCACATCCGGGTTGAAAAGACAGTCTGCCGAATTAGCATATATATATATATATATATATATATATATATATATATATATATATATATATGGGATGTAACAGCAAAATTGTTAGATTAAGCATTGAACCCCTACATATTAGAAATGATTAAAGATATCTTACTGGAATTCACCCAGCTTTTTATAACAGTATTGGACTCTACTTTGAGCAATAAGAATAGGTTGAAATGATGATCCCTCTTGCTGTTGTGACCTCCTGACCCAGTTTTCATCTCTTAAAATAATCCATTCATCATATATATATATATATATATATATATATATATATATATATATATATAGTACAGGTAATCTCTCCGTTGGTATATAATCCGGGTAATCTTATATATTAAAACTGATCCACAAAGAGCTCGATGTATTGGGTTGGTGTAAAAATAATATCGTTTTTTGACGTATTTTTTAACGTCAAAAAACGATATTATTTTTGCACCAACCTAATACTTATACATTTTACAGCAAAAAAAAAAAAAAAAAAAACAGAAATAACTTCAACATAGTGGATATTCTATTTCAAGCTGTTCTGTACGCGGCTATCATCAGCCCCTAAGTGTCTGGAGACACGGCTTGAAATAGACTATCCTCTATGTTGATGTAATTTTTTTTTTTTTTTTGCTGTAAAATATATGTGTGTGGGAGGGGGGTAAATACAATAAAAATCCATGAATAAATAAGTGAGATTTGTACATTAGGTAAATGTCAAAAATAAATGTAAAATGTATTGTTTGAAGGAGGGTGAGTATTATCTATCGGTATCATTCAGTTCCTATCTGTCTCTCTCTATGTCTTTTTTTCATTATCTGTCTATCAATCTCAGTCGGTTCATTATCTGACAAAATCATTTTAATCACTACAAAGATGCAACTTCGTTTCGGTGTATTTCACTTGCACCTCGACTGGTGAGAACAGAAAATGGTTAGGAACAATTCCTTTTTTTTCCATTTGAGAAAAAATATACATAAAGCAAAAATGTGACGGAGTGAAACAATAGTGCTTGTTGATAGCAGTTTGGTGAGGGATGGGTGGGGTGTTAAATGATGGCTAGTCTGGGAAGATTCCTTGCCGATAAACATCGGTCAAAAGTTTAGGCACAGCATCTCACAAGCGTCTTAAGAGTGAGATGTGGAGGAGGAAAGGTGGGAATAGGAGATAGTAATAAGATAGATAGATAGATAGATAGAGAGAGAGAGAGGGAGAGAGAGAGAGAAAGAGAAAGAGAATGAAAAGACTGACAGATAAATAGATAGACAGAATATCAAGAGACTGAGATAGATAGATAGATAGATAGATAGATAGATAGATAGATAGATAGATAGATAGATAGATAGATAGACCGATATATCGCAAAGGCGAGGATAGAAGTATAAACAATAACATTAATATTTTTTATAAAAATCAGATGAACAAAAACTATAAACAAGACGAAAGTAGAATTAAGAACATTACTAAAAAAATGGATAACACCAGTTGACAATAGTAAAAAAAATAGATTATTTATTTATTACAAGCAATTTAAAACCTCTAACCGTTAAAAATAATAATTCACCTCTTAGAACAAAATTAAATAGGACAAATATTATTTACGAATTTAAATACCCATTGAGGAATTCTATTCCTGATTAATAAAAATTCGTAAATAATTATATAGGCCACATTACATGTTTGACACGCAGACTCACTCTACACCTTTCTGACCATAGCTCAATTAGATCTCATTTAAATATTCATGGAGACCTACCGGACACTATTCGTAACATACTTGTTGACAACAATAATATAATAGCATCATCTACATGTAAAAAAGTTTAAAAATAATGGAAGCTTTATTAATAAAAAAAAAAAAAAAAAAAAAAAAAACAACACTTAATAATAATAACTTTGAACATGGACACAATATCTTGACTGTGTTTTGAAAATGAAAACATTTTATAAAACATACATGCAACAAATTATTTCTTATTTAACAGTTAAAATATTTAATACTTGAAAATGGCTAAATGTATAGCCGAAAGCGCTGGATAAAAAGAACATTCGGACAGTTTTTATATAATTTATCATCTGAAAAGAAAAAAAAATTATTAGATCGCATGAGAAATTGTATAAAAAACTAAATAAAATCTCCTTGTCTTTCGTATTCAATGAAATGTGCATGAAAGAAGGATTACTGCTTAAATACACAAATTTTATATATATATATATATATATATATATATATATATATATATATATATATATATATATATATAGGTCTGTTCATTATCTATCTATCAATTTATTTATCGATATTTATCTCAGTCTCTTGATATTCTGTCAGTCTTTTCACTATCTCTCTCTCTCTCTCTACATACACACACACACACACACACACATATATATATATATATATATATATATATATATATATATATATATATATATCAATCTATCTCGGTTTTTCGTTATTTCTCTATGACGTTCTCTTCATTATCTATCTATCTATCATTCTCAGCCTGTACACATTCTATCAATCAATCTATCTATCTATCTATCTATCTATCTATCCTAGTCCGTTCATATCTATCTATCTATCTATCTATCTATCTATCTATCTATCACAGTCTGTTCCTTATCTATCTATCTATCTATCTATCTATCTATCTATCTATCTATCTATCCCAGTCCGTTCATATCTATCTATCTATCTATCTATCACAGTCTGTTCCTTATCTATCTATCTATCTATCTATCTATCTATCTATCTATCTATCTATCTATCCCAGTCCGTTCATATCTATCTATCTATCTATCTATCTATCTATCTATCTATCCCAGTCCGTTCATATCTATCTATCTATCTATCTATCTATCTATCTATCTATCTATCTATCTATCTATCACAGTCTGTTCCTTATCTATCTATCTATCTATCTATCTATATATATATATATATATATATATATATATATATATATATATATATATATATATATATATATATCCCAGTCCGTTCATATCTATCTATCTATCTATCTATCTATCTATCTATCTATCTATCTATCTATCACAGTCTGTTCCTTATCTATCTATCTATCTATCTATCTATCTATCTATCTATCTATCTATCCCAGTCCGTTCATATCTATCTATCTATCTATCTATCTATCTATCTATCTATCTATCTATCTATCCCAGTCCGTTCATATCTATCTATCTATCTATCTATCTATCTATCTATATATATATATATATATATATATATATATATCACAGTCTGTTCCTTATCTATCTATCTATCTATCTATCTATCTATCTATCTATCTATCTATCTATCTATCCCAGTCCGTTCATATCTATCTATCTATCTATCTATCTATCTATCTACCAGAATGTATACTCACATCTATCTGTCTTTAATAGGATTTCTCGAAAGTTCAGGCCTGTGGACAAAAGAAAATACTGTTTAAAGTAAATGGGGCGTCTACTTAAACCTGGCTATCCGTAAAAAAATAAAGCTTAAAATATATATATATATATAATTGTGTGTGTGTGTGTTTGTGTTTGTGTAAATACAATAAAAATTGGTGAATAATCAATGATATTTGTACATTGGGTAAATGTCAAGAATAAAAATGTAAAATGTATTGTTTGAAGGAGAGATAGTGTTATTTATCCGTCTCATTCAATTTCTAACTGATTTTTAAATTATTATTAAGAAAAAAATGTCTAGCCAAGCGATTTTTCTTTCGATCCAGGGAAATGGTAAAAAAACATATTCCATAAAATGGAAAAGGAGAAACTGAAGTGTTAAGTTGTCCTGGGGATTAAACCCTTTCTGCTTTGAATATTCTTTCTGCCTTGAAAATCATCTTAGATAATCCGAGCTATATTTGGCACCGATTTGAACACTGACATAAGGCGCCAACTGGTAGAACGCAACCCTTTCGGCCTTGAAGCAGTCCCGAGTCCCTATTTCATCTTTCCTAAGCTACTCTAAAATTAATGGAAACGATCAAAGAAAACCGAGTAAGGGGGCGTAACTCTGTCTTTTTTTCTCTCTCTATCAATGAACTCTTAACTCCAGAAGCATTTGTTTCGCTCGTTCACTCGTCATTGGTGACCGCTGCTTAGTTTACTATGCACGGCTTTGGCGCGCATTTCATGAATAAAATAAAGAATTTCGTGGGGAAGGCGACTGCAGTTAGCCTCTTGGCAAATATCCTTTAGGGCTCGACACTCAGGTCACTGGACTCAGCAATGCAAGGTCTTCTATTTCAAGTACCAGCGATTATTTATACGTCCTCATTTTAGGACTATTTACAACCATTACATTTATCGCTATCTGAGGTGTAATTTCAATATTATTTTTCGCCTGATACAAAGCCCAAGAACCTCTCAAGGTAGAGGGTAACTGCTTGAGCTTGCTCTAAGAGCGTAAAAGTTGGAAGTAACATGTATAGAGTATAGAGTTGAAGTAGACTTTAGAAGGAACCGGAAACCCAATCCTAAACAGGAAACAAAGGATAAACCTCTATTCCTATTCAAAAACCTATCTATTCCTACTGAAGAAAGAAAATAAATAAATAACATTTCAGAGTTTAGGTGGAGACGTTAGAAGTTTAGAAGGAATCGGAAACCCAATCCTAAACAGGAAACAAGGGATAGATTTCCTTTTTTTTTTTACAAGACCGGGGAGGAGTTTGAACCGGATGACAGGCGAACTTATCTACTGTTATAGCTTATAAAAAAAAAGAAAAACAACCGAGGTATTTTTTCAGGTTGAGTCATGCCGTTAATACGCCTGCGCAATCCAGGTTATGAGAAATTAGGCTAAATTGAAAATGAGGCTTCAAAGATTACTTTGAACCTGACACGAAATATTAAAACAATAGAATATTTGATAAGCAATTATTTTCTTGAATTCTGTTGCATTTAAAGACTCTCACTAGTAATTCCATAGTTTCATGATAATAAAAATAACGTTTATCTCAAGAAAATTAGCTTAAGTTATAAATAAACGGAACACATTAGACAGCACTTCCTCCGATTAGTCGCGTTACTTAGAATGATTACATCGTTACTTATGTAAATGCGTATAAAATAAGGTACAGAGTCCCGACAAAGTTTGAAGAATATGACAAATGCAAAACCGTTTCATTGAAACTTAAAACGATTACCTGGGTACTTATTTCAGTGCATCATTTTACTTACAATTATTGCCATGTGACGCAAACAATAGATAGTGCATTATTTAAACAAATTAGATGTAAATAGTCAGCGGTGTCTTTTTATAGTCATCTGACACTTATATTATTGCCAATTCGCACCGAGTTCTGGGTATGACAATAGACTACATCCGGTAGCAAGGTTTCTGCTCGGAAGGTTTTAAAAAGCATGGAACCACCTCTGAATTACTGTGGGTCCCAGGTCCACCCTGACCCCGGATGTTAGTATCTGTTATGGTTCGAGCTACGGGCTTAATAGTGAACCCACAAAGTCGAAATGAACCCTTTATTTCGCTCACTGGGGTAGGCTGTTTTAGTTCCACGTCTAATGGATGTCAGTTATCAGTTATCTCCCGTTAATTCACCTCTCCAAGTTCTCCACTGCCTTAACCAGGTATTGAACTCACACTTGATCTAACCAACGCCTTTATCCACTGTGCTATGTGTCCTTAAGGATACATGACACAGTGGATAAAAGGTTCAGTTCGACATTCCAACCACCTGAATAAGAGCGGAGCGTACAACGGCTGAAACGTCATGATAAAGATGAGGACAATAGTTTGAATAATGAAAACAGTGTACATAATACCTCATCTCTGAAATATAGACAGATACTGAAGGGTGATAATTATGTCAACAAAGATGAGGACAATAGTCCGAATAATATAAAAAGTGTACATAATACCTCATCTCAGAAATATAGACAGATACTGAAGGGTGATAAATATGGCAACAAAGATGAGGACAATAGTCCGAATAATGTAAATAGTGTGCATAATACCTCATCTCAGAAATATAGACAGATACTGAAGGGTGATAAATATGGCAACAAAGATGAGGACAATAGTCCGAATAATATAAAAAGTGTACATAATACCTCATCTCAGAAATATAGACAGATACTGAAGGGTGATAAATATGGCCACAAAGATGAGGACAATAGTCCGAACAATGTAAATAGTTTACATAATACCTCATCTCAGAAATATAGACAGATACTGAAGGGTGATAAATATGGCAACAAAGATGACGACAATAGTCCGAATAATGTAAATAGTGTGCATAATACCTCATCTCAGAAATATAGATAGATACTGAAGGGTGATAAATATGGCAACAAAGATGAGGACAATAGTCCGGATAAGGTAAATAGTGTACATAATACCTCATCTCTGAAATAAAGAGAGATACAAAAACAAAACCCTACATTCTTATATAAAAAAAGTACGAAAAATACACCAACCAACATGAAAGAACTCTTTCATGACATTAATCCATATAATATCCTACAATTTCTTAAAGCAATTAAATTGTATTCCAAAATATAACCTCAACAAACGTACAAAGTTGATACACGAAAACGGAAGTTATTTCTAGCATTGATATTAAATAACTTCCGTTTTTGTATAGCATCTTTATACTTCAAAAGGTAAAGTCCAGTTTCTTTATTGCCATATTCACCTTCAACATCTGTTTCTATTTCTCAGATGAGGTATTGTAACTATTTACACTATTTACATTGTTCGGACTGTTGTCCTCATCTTTATTGCCATATTCACCTTCAACATCTGTTTCTATTTCTCAGATGAGGTATTGTAACTATTTACACTATTTACATTGTTCGGACTGTTGTCCTCATCTTTATTGTCATATTCACCTTCAACATCTGTTTCTATTTCTCAGATGAGGTATTGTAACTATTTACACTATTTACATTGTTCGGACTGTTGTCCTCATCTTTATTGCCATATTCACCTTCAACATCTGTTTCTATTTCTCAGATGAGGTATTGTAACTATTTACACTATTTACATTGTTCGGACTATTGTCCTCATCATTATTGTCATATTCACCTTCAACATCTGTTTCTATTTCTCAGATGAGGTATTGTAACTATTTACACTATTTACATTGTTCGGACTATTGTCCTCATCTTTATTGTCATATTCACCTTCAACATCTGTTTCTATTTCTCAGATGAGGTATTGTAACTATTTACACTATTTACATTGTTCGGACTGTTGTCCTCATCTTTATTGCCATATTCACCTTCAACATCTGTTTCTATTTCTCAGATGAGGTATTGTAACTATTTACACTATTTACATTGTTCGGACTGTTGTCCTCATCATTATTGTCATATTCACCTTCAACATCTGTTTCTATTTCTCAGATGAGGTATTGTAACTATTTACACTATTTACATTGTTCGGACTGTTGTCCTCATCTTTATTGCCATATTCACCTTCAACATCTGTTTCTATTTCTCAGATGAGGTATTGTAACTATTTACACTATTTACATTGTTCGGACTGTTGTCCTCATCATTATTGTCATATTCACCTTCAACATCTGTTTCTATTTCTCAGATGAGGTATTGTAACTATTTACACTATTTACATTGTTCGGACTGTTGTCCTCATCTTTATTGCCATATTCACCTTCAACATCTGTTTCTATTTCTCAGATGAGGTATTGTAACTATTTACACTATTTACATTGTTCGGACTGTTGTCCTCATCATTATTGTCATATTCACCTTCAACATCTGTTTCTATTTCTCAGATGAGGTATTGTAACTATTTACACTATTTACATTGTTCGGACTGTTGTCCTCATCTTTATTGCCATATTCACCTTCAACATCTGTTTCTATTTCTCAGATGAGGTATTGTAACTATTTACACTATTTACATTGTTCGGACTGTTGTCCTCATCATTATTGTCATATTCACCTTCAACATCTGTTTCTATTTCTCAGATGAGGTATTGTAACTATTTACACTATTTACATTGTTCGGACTGTTGTCCTCATCTTTATTGCCATATTCACCTTCAACATCTGTTTCTATTTCTCAGATGAGGTATTGTAACTATTTACACTATTTACATTGTTCGGACTGTTGTCCTCATCATTATTGTCATATTCACCTTCAACATCTGTTTCTATTTCTCAGATGAGGTATTGTAACTATTTACACTATTTACATTGTTCGGACTGTTGTCCTCATCTTTATTGTCATATTCACCTTCAACATCTGTTTCTATTTCTCAGATGAGGTATTGTAACTATTTACACTATTTACATTGTTCGGACTATTGTCCTCATCTTTATTGCCATATTCACCTTCAACATCTGTTTCTATTTCTCAGATGAGGTATTGTAACTATTTACACTATTTACATTGTTCGGACTGTTGTCCTCATCATTATTGCCATATTCACCTTCAACATCTGTTTCTATTTCTCAGATGAGGTATTGTAACTATTTACACTATTTACATTGTTCGGACTGTTGTCCTCATCATTATTGTCATATTCACCTTCAACATCTGTTTCTATTTCTCAGATGAGGTATTGTAACTATTTACACTATTTACATTGTTCGGACTGTTGTCCTCATCTTTATTGTCATATTCACCTTCAACATCTGTTTCTATTTCTCAGATGAGGTATTGTAACTATTTACACTATTTACATTGTTCGGACTATTGTCCTCATCTTTATTGCCATATTCACCTTCAACATCTGTTTCTATTTCTCAGATGAGGTATTGTAACTATTTACACTATTTACATTGTTCGGACTGTTGTCCTCATCATTATTGCCATATTCACCTTCAACATCTGTTTCTATTTCTCAGATGAGGTATTGTAACTATTTACACTATTTACATTGTTCGGACTGTTGTCCTCATCATTATTGTCATATTCACCTTCAACATCTGTTTCTATTTCTCAGATGAGGTATTGTAACTATTTACACTATTTACATTGTTCGGACTGTTGTCCTCATCTTTATTGTCATATTCACCTTCAACATCTGTTTCTATTTCTCAGATGAGGTATTGTAACTATTTACACTATTTACATTGTTCGGACTATTGTCCTCATCTTCATATTCACCTTCAACATCTGTTTCTATTTCTCAGATGAGGTATTGTAACTATTTACACTATTTACATTGTTTCGGACTGTTGTCCTCATCTTTATTGTCATATTCACCTTCAACATCTGTTTCTATTTCTCAGATGAGGTATTGTAACTATTTACACTATTTACATTGTTTCGGACTGTTGTCCTCATCTTTATTGTCATATTCACCTTCAACATCTGTTTCTATTTCTCAGATGAGGTATTGTAACTATTTACACTATTTACATTGTTTCGGACTGTTGTCCTCATCTTTATTGTCATATTCACCTTCAACATCTGTTTCTATTTCTCAGATGAGGTATTGTAACTATTTACACTATTTACATTGTTCGGACTGTTGTCCTCATCTTTATTGTCATATTCACCTTCAACATCTGTTTCTATTTCTCAGATGAGGTATTGTAACTATTTACACTATTTACATTGTTTGGACTGTTGTCCTCATCTTTATTGTCATATTCACCTTCAACATCTGTTTCTATTTCTCAGATGAGGTATTGTAACTATTTACACTATTTACATTGTTTGGACTGTTGTCCTCATCTTTATTGTCATATTCACCTTCAACATCTGTTTCTATTTCTCAGATGAGGTATTGTAACTATTTACACTATTTACATTGTTCTGGACTGTTGTCCTCATCTTTATTGTCATATTCACCTTCAACATCTGTTTCTATTTCTCAGATGAGGTATTGTAACTATTTACACTATTTACATTGTTCAGGACTGTTGTCCTCATCTTTATTGTCATATTCACCTTCAACATCTGTTTCTATTTCTCAGATGAGGTATTGTAACTATTTACACTATTTACATTGTTCAGGACTGTTGTCCTCATCTTTATTGTCATATTCACCTTCAACATCTGTTTCTATTTCTCAGATGAGGTATTGTAACTATTTACACTATTTACATTGTTCGGACTGTTGTCCTCATCTTTATTGTCATATTCACCTTCAACATCTGTTTCTATTTCTCAGATGAGGTATTGTAACTATTTACACTATTTACATTGTTCGGACTGTTGTCCTCATCTTTATTGTCATATTCACCTTCAACATCTGTTTCTATTTCTCAGATGAGGTATTGTAACTATTTACACTATTTACATTGTTCGGACTGTTGTCCTCATCTTTATTGTCATATTCACCTTCAACATCTGTTTCTATTTCTCAGATGAGGTATTGTAACTATTTACACTATTTACATTGTTCGGACTGTTGTCCTCATCTTTATTGTCATATTCACCTTCAACATCTGTTTCTATTTCTCAGATGAGGTATTGTAACTATTTACACTATTTACATTGTTCAGACTGTTGTCCTCATCTTTATTGTCATATTCACCTTCAACATCTGTTTCTATTTCTCAGATGAGGTATTGTAACTATTTACACTATTTACATTGTTCGGACTGTTGTCCTCATCTTTATTGTCATATTCACCTTCAACATCTGTTTCTATTTCTCAGATGAGGTATTGTAACTATTTACACTATTTACATTGTTCGGACTGTTGTCCTCATCTTTATTGCCATATTCACCTTCAACATCTGTTTCTATTTCTCAGATGAGGTATTGTAACTATTTACACTATTTACATTGTTCGGACTGTTGTCCTCATCTTTATTGTCATATTCACCTTCAACATCTGTTTCTATTTCTCAGATGAGGTATTGTAACTATTTACACTATTTACATTGTTCGGACTGTTGTCCTCATCTTTATTGCCATATTCACCTTCAACATCTGTTTCTATTTCTCAGATGAGGTATTGTAACTATTTACACTATTTACATTGTTCGGACTGTTGTCCTCATCTTTATTGTCCATATTCACCTTCAACATCTGTTTCTATTTCTCAGATGAGGTATTGTAACTATTTACACTATTTACATTGTTTGGGACTGTTGTCCTCATCTTTATTGTCATATTCACCTTCAACATCTGTTTCTATTTCTCAGATGAGGTATTGTAACTATTTACACTATTTACATTGTTCAGACTGTTGTCCTCATCTTTATTGTCATATTCACCTTCAACATCTGTTTCTATTTCTCAGATGAGGTATTGTAACTATTTACACTATTTACATTGTTCGGACTGTTGTCCTCATCTTTATTGTCATATTCACCTTCAACATCTGTTTCTATTTCTCAGATGAGGTATTGTAACTATTTACACTATTTACATTGTTCGGACTGTTGTCCTCATCTTTATTGTCATATTCACCTTCAACATCTGTTTCTATTTCTCAGATGAGGTATTGTAACTATTTACACTATTTACATTGTTCAGACTGTTGTCCTCATCTTTATTGTCATATTCACCTTCAACATCTGTTTCTATTTCTCAGATGAGGTATTGTAACTATTTACACTATTTACATTGTTTGGACTGTTGTCCTCATCTTTATTGTCATATTCACCTTCAACATCTGTTTCTATTTCTCAGATGAGGTATTGTAACTATTTACACTATTTACATTGTTCGGACTGTTGTCCTCATCTTTATTGTCATATTCACCTTCAACATCTGTTTCTATTTCTCAGATGAGGTATTGTAACTATTTACACTATTTACATTGTTCGGACTGTTGTCCTCATCTTTATTGTCATATTCACCTTCAACATCTGTTTCTATTTCTCAGATGAGGTATTGTAACTATTTACACTATTTACATTGTTCGGACTGTTGTCCTCATCTTTATTGTCATATTCACCTTCAACATCTGTTTCTATTTCTCAGATGAGGTATTGTAACTATTTACACTATTTACATTGTTCGGACTGTTGTCCTCATCTTTATTGTCATATTCACCTTCAACATCTGTTTCTATTTCTCAGATGAGGTATTGTAACTATTTACACTATTTACATTGTTCGGACTGTTGTCCTCATCTTTATTGTCATATTCACCTTCAACATCTGTCTCTATTTCTCAGATGAGGTATTGTAACTATTTACACTATTTACATTGTTCGGACTGTTGTCCTCATCTTTATTGTCATATTCACCTTCAACATCTGTTTCTATTTCTCAGATGAGGTATTGTAACTATTTACACTATTTACATTGTTTGGACTGTTGTCCTCATCTTTATTGTCATATTCACCTTCAACATCTGTTTCTATTTCTCAGATGAGGTATTGTAACTATTTACACTATTTACATTGTTCGGACTGTTGTCCTCATCTTTATTGTCATATTCACCTTCAACATCTGTTTCTATTTCTCAGATGAGGTATTGTAACTATTTACACTATTTACATTGTTCAGACTGTTGTCCTCATCTTTATTGTCATATTCACCTTCAACATCTGTTTCTATTTCTCAGATGAGGTATTGTAACTATTTACACTATTTACATTGTTTGGACTGTTGTCCTCATCTTTATTGTCATATTCACCTTCAACATCTGTTTCTATTTCTCAGATGAGGTATTGTAACTATTTACACTATTTACATTGTTCGGACTGTTGTCCTCATCTTTATTGTCATATTCACCTTCAACATCTGTTTCTATTTCTCAGATGAGGTATTGTAACTATTTACACTATTTACATTGTTCGGACTGTTGTCCTCATCTTTATTGTCATATTCACCTTCAACATCTGTTTCTATTTCTCAGATGAGGTATTGTAACTATTTACACTATTTACATTGTTTGGACTGTTGTCCTCATCTTTATTGTCATATTCACCTTCAACATCTGTTTCTATTTCTCAGATGAGGTATTGTAACTATTTACACTATTTACATTGTTCGGACTGTTGTCCTCATCTTTATTGTCATATTCACCTTCAACATCTGTTTCTATTTCTCAGATGAGGTATTGTAACTATTTACACTATTTACATTGTTCGGACTGTTGTCCTCATCTTTATTGTCATATTCACCTTCAACATCTGTCTCTATTTCTCAGATGAGGTATTGTAACTATTTACACTATTTACATTGTTCAGACTGTTGTCCTCATCTTTATTGTCATATTCACCTTCAACATCTGTTTCTATTTCTCAGATGAGGTATTGTAACTATTTACACTATTTACATTGTTCGGACTGTTGTCCTCATCTTTATTGTCATATTCACCTTCAACATCTGTTTCTATTTCTCAGATGAGGTATTGTAACTATTTACACTATTTACATTGTTCGGACTGTTGTCCTCATCTTTATTGTCATATTCACCTTCAACATCTGTTTCTATTTCTCAGATGAGGTATTGTAACTATTTACACTATTTACATTGTTCAGACTGTTGTCCTCATCTTTATTGTCATATTCACCTTCAACATCTGTTTCTATTTCTCAGATGAGGTATTGTAACTATTTACACTATTTACATTGTTTGGACTGTTGTCCTCATCTTTATTGTCATATTCACCTTCAACATCTGTTTCTATTTCTCAGATGAGGTATTGTAACTATTTACACTATTTACATTGTTCGGACTGTTGTCCTCATCTTTATTGTCATATTCACCTTCAACATCTGTTTCTATTTCTCAGATGAGGTATTGTAACTATTTACACTATTTACATTGTTCGGACTGTTGTCCTCATCTTTATTGTCATATTCACCTTCAACATCTGTTTCTATTTCTCAGATGAGGTATTGTAACTATTTACACTATTTACATTGTTTGGACTGTTGTCCTCATCTTTATTGTCATATTCACCTTCAACATCTGTTTCTATTTCTCAGATGAGGTATTGTAACTATTTACACTATTTACATTGTTCGGACTGTTGTCCTCATCTTTATTGTCATATTCACCTTCAACATCTGTTTCTATTTCTCAGATGAGGTATTGTAACTATTTACACTATTTACATTGTTCGGACTGTTGTCCTCATCTTTATTGTCATATTCACCTTCAACATCTGTTTCTATTTCTCAGATGAGGTATTGTAACTATTTACACTATTTACATTGTTTGGACTGTTGTCCTCATCTTTATTGTCATATTCACCTTCAACATCTGTTTCTATTTCTCAGATGAGGTATTGTAACTATTTACACTATTTACATTGTTTGGACTGTTGTCCTCATCTTTATTGTCATATTCACCTTCAACATCTGTTTCTATTTCTCAGATGAGGTATTGTAACTATTTACACTATTTACATTGTTCGGACTGTTGTCCTCATCTTTATTGTCATATTCACCTTCAACATCTGTTTCTATTTCTCAGATGAGGTATTGTAACTATTTACACTATTTACATTGTTTGGACTGTTGTCCTCATCTTTATTGTCATATTCACCTTCAACATCTGTTTCTATTTCTCAGATGAGGTATTGTAACTATTTACACTATTTACATTGTTTGGACTGTTGTCCTCATCTTTATTGTCATATTCACCTTCAACATCTGTTTCTATTTCTCAGATGAGGTATTGTAACTATTTACACTATTTACATTGTTCGGACTGTTGTCCTCATCTTTATTGTCATATTCACCTTCAACATCTGTCTCTATTTCTCAGATGAGGTATTGTAACTATTTACACTATTTACATTGTTCGGACTATTGTCCTCATCTTTATTGTCATATTCACCTTCAACATCTGTTTCTATTTCTCAGATGAGGTATTGTAACTATTTACACTATTTACATTGTTCGGACTGTTGTCCTCATCTTTATTGCCATATTCACCTTCAACATCTGTCTATATTTCTGAGATGAGGTATTGTAACTATTTACACTATTTACATTGTTTGGACTGTTATCCTCATCTTTATTGTCATATTCACCTTCAACATCTGTTTCTATTTCTCAGATGAGGTATTGTAACTATTTACACTATTTACATTGTTCGGACTGTTATCCTCATCTTTATTGCCATATTCACCTTCAACATCTGTCTCTATTTCTCAGATGAGGTATTGTAACTATTTACACTATTTACATTGTTCGGACTGTTGTCCTCATCTTTATTGTCATATTCACCTTCAACATCTGTTTCTATTTCTCAGATGAGGTATTGTAACTATTTACACTATTTACATTGTTTGGACTGTTGTCCTCATCTTTATTGTCATATTCACCTTCAACATCTGTCTCTATTTCTCAGATGAGGTATTGTAACTATTTACACTATTTACATTGTTCGGACTGTTGTCCTCATCTTTATTGTCATATTCACCTTCAACATCTGTTTCTATTTCTCAGATGAGGTATTGTAACTATTTACACTATTTACATTGTTCGGACTGTTGTCCTCATCTTTATTGTCATATTCACCTTCAACATCTGTTTCTATTTCTCAGATGAGGTATTGTAACTATTTACACTATTTACATTGTTCGGACTGTTGTCCTCATCTTTATTGTCATATTCACCTTCAACATCTGTTTCTATTTCTCAGATGAGGTATTGTAACTATTTACACTATTTACATTGTTCGGACTGTTGTCCTCATCTTTATTGTCATATTCACCTTCAACATCTGTTTCTATTTCTCAGATGAGGTATTGTAACTATTTACACTATTTACATTGTTCGGACTATTGTCCTCATCTTTATTGTCATATTCACCTTCAACATCTGTTTCTATTTCTCAGATGAGGTATTGTAACTATTTACACTATTTACATTGTTCGGACTATTGTCCTCATCTTTATTGTCATATTCACCTTCAACATCTGTTTCTATTTCTCAGATGAGGTATTGTAACTATTTACACTATTTACATTGTTCGGACTATTGTCCTCATCTTTATTGTCATATTCACCTTCAACATCTGTTTCTATTTCTCAGATGAGGTATTGTAACTATTTACACTATTTACATTGTTCGGACTATTGTCCTCATCTTTATTGTCATATTCACCTTCAACATCTGTTTCTATTTCTCAGATGAGGTATTGTAACTATTTACACTATTTACATTGTTCGGACTATTGTCCTCATCTTTATTGTCATATTCACCTTCAACATCTGTTTCTATTTCTCAGATGAGGTATTGTAACTATTTACACTATTTACATTGTTCGGACTATTGTCCTCATCTTTATTGTCATATTCACCTTCAACATCTGTTTCTATTTCTCAGATGAGGTATTGTAACTATTTACACTATTTACATTGTTTGGACTGTTGTCCTCATCTTTATTGCCATATTCACCTTCAACATCTGTCTCTATTTCTCAGATGAGGTATTGTAACTATTTACACTATTTACATTGTTCGGACTATTGTCCTCATCTTTATTGTCATATTCACCTTCAACATCTGTCTCTATTTCTCAGATGAGGTATTGTAACTATTTACACTATTTACATTGTTCGGACTATTGTCCTCATCTTTATTGTCATATTCACCTTCAACATCTGTTTCTATTTCTCAGATGAGGTATTGTAACTATTTACACTATTTACATTGTTCGGACTATTGTCCTCATCTTTATTGTCATATTCACCTTCAACATCTGTTTCTATTTCTCAGATGAGGTATTGTAACTATTTACACTATTTACATTGTTCGGACTATTGTCCTCATCTTTATTGCCATATTCACCTTCAACATCTGTCTCTATTTCTCAGATGAGGTATTGTAACTATTTACACTATTTACATTGTTCGGACTATTGTCCTCATCTTTATTGTCATATTCACCTTCAACATCTGTTTCTATTTCTCAGATGAGGTATTGTAACTATTTACACTATTTACATTGTTCGGACTATTGTCCTCATCTTTATTGTCATATTCACCTTCAACATCTGTTTCTATTTCTCAGATGAGGTATTGTAACTATTTACACTATTTACATTGTTTGGACTGTTGTCCTCATCTTTATTGCCATATTCACCTTCAACATCTGTCTCTATTTCTCAGATGAGGTATTGTAACTATTTACACTATTTACATTGTTCGGACTATTGTCCTCATCTTTATTGTCATATTCACCTTCAACATCTGTCTCTATTTCTCAGATGAGGTATTGTAACTATTTACACTATTTACATTGTTCGGACTATTGTCCTCATCTTTATTGTCATATTCACCTTCAACATCTGTTTCTATTTCTCAGATGAGGTATTGTAACTATTTACACTATTTACATTGTTCGGACTATTGTCCTCATCTTTATTGTCATATTCACCTTCAACATCTGTTTCTATTTCTCAGATGAGGTATTGTAACTATTTACACTATTTACATTGTTCGGACTATTGTCCTCATCTTTATTGTCATATTCACCTTCAACATCTGTTTCTATTTCTCAGATGAGGTATTGTAACTATTTACACTATTTACATTGTTCGGACTATTGTCCTCATCTTTATTGTCATATTCACCTTCAACATCTGTTTCTATTTCTCAGATGAGGTATTGTAACTATTTACACTATTTACATTGTTCGGACTATTGTCCTCATCTTTATTGTCATATTCACCTTCAACATCTGTTTCTATTTCTCAGATGAGGTATTGTAACTATTTACACTATTTACATTGTTCGGACTGTTGTCCTCATCTTTATTGTCATATTCACCTTCAACATCTGTTTCTATTTCTCAGATGAGGTATTGTAACTATTTACACTATTTACATTGTTCGGACTGTTGTCCTCATCTTTATTGTCATATTCACCTTCAACATCTGTCTCTATTTCTCAGATGAGGTATTGTAACTATTTACACTATTTACATTGTTTGGACTGTTGTCCTCATCTTTATTGTCATATTCACCTTCAACATCTGTTTCTATTTCTCAGATGAGGTATTGTAACTATTTACACTATTTACATTGTTCGGACTGTTGTCCTCATCTTTATTGTCATATTCACCTTCAACATCTGTCTCTATTTCTCAGATGAGGTATTGTAACTATTTACACTATTTACATTGTTCGGACTGTTGTCCTCATCTTTATTGTCATATTCACCTTCAACATCTGTCTCTATTTCTCAGATGAGGTATTGTAACTATTTACACTATTTACATTGTTTGGACTGTTGTCCTCATCTTTATTGCCATATTCACCTTCAACATCTGTTTCTATTTCTCAGATGAGGTATTGTAACTATTTACACTATTTACATTGTTCGGACTGTTGTCCTCATCTTTATTGTCATATTCACCTTCAACATCTGTTTCTATTTCTCAGATGAGGTATTGTAACTATTTACACTATTTACATTGTTCGGACTGTTGTCCTCATCTTTATTGCCATATTCACCTTCAACATCTGTCTCTATTTCTCAGATGAGGTATTGTAACTCTTTACACTATTTACATTGTTCGGACTGTTGTCCTCATCTTTATTGTCATATTCACCTTCAACATCTGTTTCCATTTCTCAGATGAGGTATTGTAACTATTTACACTATTTACATTGTTCGGACTGTTGTCCTCATCTTTATTGCCATATTCACCTTCAACATCTGTTTCTATTTCTCAGATGAGGTATTGTAACTATTTACACTATTTACATTGTTCGGACTGTTGTCCTCATCTTTATTGTCATATTCACCTTCAACATCTGTTTCTATTTCTCAGATGAGGTATTGTAACTATTTACACTATTTACATTGTTCGGACTATTGTCCTCATCTTTATTGTCATATTCACCTTCAACATCTGTTTCTATTTCTCAGATGAGGTATTGTAACTATTTACACTATTTACATTGTTCGGACTATTGTCCTCATCTTTATTGTCATATTCACCTTCAACATCTGTTTCTATTTCTCAGATGAGGTATTGTAACTCTTTACACTATTTACATTGTTCGGACTGTTGTCCTCATCTTTATTGCCATATTCACCTTCAACATCTGTCTCTATTTCTCAGATGAGGTATTGTAACTCTTTACACTATTTACATTGTTCGGACTGTTGTCCTCATCTTTATTGTCATATTCACCTTCAACATCTGTTTCTATTTCTCAGATGAGGTATTGTAACTATTTACACTATTTACATTGTTCGGACTATTGTCCTCATCTTTATTGTCATATTCACCTTCAACATCTGTTTCTATTTCTCAGATGAGGTATTGTAACTATTTACACTATTTACATTGTTCGGACTATTGTCCTCATCTTTATTGTCATATTCACCTTCAACATCTGTTTCTATTTCTCAGATGAGGTATTGTAACTATTTACACTATTTACATTGTTCGGACTGTTGTCCTCATCTTTATTGTCATATTCACCTTCAACATCTGTTTCTATTTCTCAGATGAGGTATTGTAACTATTTACACTATTTACATTGTTCGGACTGTTGTCCTCATCTTTATTGTCATATTCACCTTCAACATCTGTCTCTATTTCTCAGATGAGGTATTGTAACTATTTACACTATTTACATTGTTTGGACTGTTGTCCTCATCTTTATTGTCATATTCACCTTCAACATCTGTCTCTATTTCTCAGATGAGGTATTGTAACTATTTACACTATTTACATTGTTCGGACTGTTGTCCTCATCTTTATTGTCATATTCACCTTCAACATCTGTCTCTATTTCTCAGATGAGGTATTGTAACTATTTACACTATTTACATTGTTCGGACTGTTGTCCTCATCTTTATTGTCATATTCACCTTCAACATCTGTCTCTATTTCTCAGATGAGGTATTGTAACTATTTACACTATTTACATTGTTTGGACTGTTGTCCTCATCTTTATTGCCATATTCACCTTCAACATCTGTTTCTATTTCTCAGATGAGGTATTGTAACTATTTACACTATTTACATTGTTCGGACTGTTGTCCTCATCTTTATTGTCATATTCACCTTCAACATCTGTTTCTATTTCTCAGATGAGGTATTGTAACTATTTACACTATTTACATTGTTCGGACTGTTGTCCTCATCTTTATTGCCATATTCACCTTCAACATCTGTCTCTATTTCTCAGATGAGGTATTGTAACTCTTTACACTATTTACATTGTTCGGACTGTTGTCCTCATCTTTATTGTCATATTCACCTTCAACATCTGTTTCCATTTCTCAGATGAGGTATTGTAACTATTTACACTATTTACATTGTTCGGACTGTTGTCCTCATCTTTATTGCCATATTCACCTTCAACATCTGTTTCTATTTCTCAGATGAGGTATTGTAACTATTTACACTATTTACATTGTTCGGACTGTTGTCCTCATCTTTATTGTCATATTCACCTTCAACATCTGTTTCTATTTCTCAGATGAGGTATTGTAACTATTTACACTATTTACATTGTTCGGACTGTTGTCCTCATCTTTATTGCCATATTCACCTTCAACATCTGTTTCTATTTCTCAGATGAGGTATTGTAACTATTTACACTATTTACATTGTTCGGACTGTTGTCCTCATCTTTATTGTCATATTCACCTTCAACATCTGTTTCTATTTCTCAGATGAGGTATTGTAACTATTTACACTATTTACATTGTTCGGACTGTTGTCCTCATCTTTATTGTCATATTCACCTTCAACATCTGTTTCTATTTCTCAGATGAGGTATTGTAACTATTTACACTATTTACATTGTTCGGACTGTTGTCCTCATCTTTATTGTCATATTCACCTTCAACATCTGTTTCTATTTCTCAAATGAGGTATTGTAACTATTTACACTATTTACATTGTTCGGACTATTGTCCTCATCTTTATTGTCATATTCACCTTCAACATCTGTTTCTATTTCTCAGATGAGGTATTGTAACTATTTACACTATTTACATTGTTCGGACTGTTGTCCTCATCTTTATTGCCATATTCACCTTCAACATCTGTTTCTATTTCTCAGATGAGGTATTGTAACTATTTACACTATTTACATTGTTCGGACTGTTGTCCTCATCTTTATTGCCATATTCACCTTCAACATCTGTTTCTATTTCTCAGATGAGGTATTGTAACTATTTACACTATTTACATTGTTCGGACTGTTGTCCTCATCTTTATTGTCATATTCACCTTCAACATCTGTCTCTATTTCTCAGATGAGGCATTGTAACTATTTACACTATTTACATTGTTCGGACTGTTGTCCTCATCTTTATTGTCATATTCACCTTCAACATCTGTCTCTATTTCTCAGATGAGGTATTGTAACTATTTACACTATTTACATTGTTCGGACTGTTGTCCTCATCTTTATTGTCATATTCACCTTCAACATCTGTCTCTATTTCTCAGATGAGGTATTGTAACTATTTACACTATTTACATTGTTCGGACTGTTGTCCTCATCTTTATTGCCATATTCACCTTCAACATCTGTTTCTATTTCTCAGATGAGGTATTGTAACTATTTACACTATTTACATTGTTCGGACTGTTGTCCTCATCTTTATTGTCATATTCACCTTCAACATCTGTTTCTATTTCTCAGATGAGGTATTGTAACTATTTACACTATTTACATTGTTCGGACTGTTGTCCTCATCTTTATTGTCATATTCACCTTCAACATCTGTTTCTATTTCTCAGATGAGGTATTGTAACTATTTACACTATTTACATTGTTCGGACTGTTGTCCTCATCTTTATTGTCATATTCACCTTCAACATCTGTTTCTATTTCTCAGATGAGGTATTGTAACTATTTACACTATTTACATTGTTCGGACTGTTGTCCTCATCTTTATTGTCATATTCACCTTCAACATCTGTTTCTATTTCTCAGATGAGGTATTGTAACTATTTACACTATTTACATTGTTCGGACTGTTGTCCTCATCTTTATTGTCATATTCACCTTCAACATCTGTTTCTATTTCTCAGATGAGGTATTGTAACTATTTACACTATTTACATTGTTCGGACTGTTGTCCTCATCTTTATTGCCATATTCACCTTCAACATCTGTCTCTATTTCTCAGATGAGGTATTGTAACTATTTACACTATTTACATTGTTCGGACTGTTGTCCTCATCTTTATTGTCATATTCACCTTCAACATCTGTTTCTATTTCTCAGATGAGGTATTGTAACTATTTACACTATTTACATTGTTCGGACTGTTGTCCTCATCTTTATTGCCATATTCACCTTCAACATCTGTCTCTATTTCTCAGATGAGGTATTGTAACTATTTACACTATTTACATTGTTCGGACTGTTGTCCTCATCTTTATTGCCATATTCACCTTCAACATCTGTTTCTATTTCTCAGATGAGGTATTGTAACTATTTACACTATTTACATTGTTCGGACTGTTGTCCTCATCTTTATTGCCATATTCACCTTCAACATCTGTCTCTATTTCTCAGATGAGGTATTGTAACTATTTACACTATTTACATTGTTCGGACTGTTGTCCTCATCTTTATTGCCATATTCACCTTCAACATCTGTTTCTATTTCTCAGATGAGGTATTGTAACTATTTACACTATTTACATTGTTCGGACTGTTGTCCTCATCTTTATTGCCATATTCACCTTCAACATCTGTTTCTATTTCTCAGATGAGGTATTGTAACTATTTACACTATTTACATTGTTCGGACTGTTGTCCTCATCTTTATTGCCATATTCACCTTCAACATCTGTTTCTATTTCTCAGATGAGGTATTGTAACTATTTACACTATTTACATTGTTCGGACTATTGTCCTCATCTTTATTGTCATATTCACCTTCAACATCTGTTTCTATTTCTCAGATGAGGTATTGTAACTATTTACACTATTTACATTGTTCGGACTGTTGTCCTCATCTTTATTGCCATATTCACCTTCAACATCTGTCTCTATTTCTCAGATGAGGTATTGTAACTATTTACACTATTTACATTGTTCGGACTGTTGTCCTCATCTTTATTGTCATATTCACCTTCAACATCTGTTTCTATTTCTCAGATGAGGTATTGTAACTATTTACACTATTTACATTGTTCGGACTGTTGTCCTCATCTTTATTGCCATATTCACCTTCAACATCTGTCTCTATTTCTCAGATGAGGTATTGTAACTATTTACACTATTTACATTGTTCGGACTGTTGTCCTCATCTTTATTGCCATATTCACCTTCAACATCTGTTTCTATTTCTCAGATGAGGTATTGTAACTATTTACACTATTTACATTGTTCGGACTGTTGTCCTCATCTTTATTGCCATATTCACCTTCAACATCTGTCTCTATTTCTCAGATGAGGTATTGTAACTATTTACACTATTTACATTGTTCGGACTGTTGTCCTCATCTTTATTGCCATATTCACCTTCAACATCTGTTTCTATTTCTCAGATGAGGTATTGTAACTATTTACACTATTTACATTGTTCGGACTGTTGTCCTCATCTTTATTGCCATATTCACCTTCAACATCTGTTTCTATTTCTCAGATGAGGTATTGTAACTATTTACACTATTTACATTGTTCGGACTGTTGTCCTCATCTTTATTGCCATATTCACCTTCAACATCTGTTTCTATTTCTCAGATGAGGTATTGTAACTATTTACACTATTTACATTGTTCGGACTATTGTCCTCATCTTTATTGTCATATTCACCTTCAACATCTGTTTCTATTTCTCAGATGAGGTATTGTAACTATTTACACTATTTACATTGTTCGGACTGTTGTCCTCATCTTTATTGCCATATTCACCTTCAACATCTGTCTCTATTTCTCAGATGAGGTATTGTAACTATTTACACTATTTACATTGTTCGGACTGTTGTCCTCATCTTTATTGTCATATTCACCTTCAACATCTGTTTCTATTTCTCAGATGAGGTATTGTAACTATTTACACTATTTACATTGTTCGGACTGTTGTCCTCATCTTTATTGCCATATTCACCTTCAACATCTGTCTCTATTTCTCAGATGAGGTATTGTAACTATTTACACTATTTACATTGTTCGGACTGTTGTCCTCATCTTTATTGCCATATTCACCTTCAACATCTGTTTCTATTTCTCAGATGAGGTATTGTAACTATTTACACTATTTACATTGTTCGGACTGTTGTCCTCATCTTTATTGCCATATTCACCTTCAACATCTGTCTCTATTTCTCAGATGAGGTATTGTAACTATTTACACTATTTACATTGTTCGGACTGTTGTCCTCATCTTTATTGCCATATTCACCTTCAACATCTGTTTCTATTTCTCAGATGAGGTATTGTAACTATTTACACTATTTACATTGTTCGGACTGTTGTCCTCATCTTTATTGCCATATTCACCTTCAACATCTGTTTCTATTTCTCAGATGATGTATTGTAACTATTTACACTATTTACATTGTTCGGACTGTTGTCCTCATCTTTATTGCCATATTCACCTTCAACATCTGTTTCTATTTCTCAGATGCGGTATTGTAACTATTTACACTATTTACATTGTTCGGACTATTGTCCTCATCTTTATTGTCATATTCACCTTCAACATCTGTTTCTATTTCTCAGATGAGGTATTGTAACTATTTACACTATTTACATTGTTCGGACTATTGTCCTCATCTTTATTGCCATATTCACCTTCAACATCTGTCTCTATTTCTCAGATGAGGTATTGTAACTATTTACACTATTTACATTGTTCGGACTATTGTCCTCATCTTTATTGCCATATTCACCTTCAACATCTGTCTCTATTTCTCAGATGAGGTATTGTAACTATTTACACTATTTACATTGTTCGGACTATTGTCCTCATCTTTATTGCCATATTCACCTTCAACATCTGTTTCTATTTCTCAGATGAGGTATTGTAACTATTTACACTATTTACATTGTTCGGACTGTTGTCCTCATCTTTATTGCCATATTCACCTTCAACATCTGTCTCTATTTCTCAGATGAGGTATTGTAACTATTTACACTATTTACATTGTTCGGACTGTTGTCCTCATCTTTATTGTCATATTCACCTTCAACATCTGTTTCTATTTCTCAGATGAGGTATTGTAACTATTTACACTATTTACATTGTTCGGACTGTTGTCCTCATCTTTATTGCCATATTCACCTTCAACATCTGTCTCTATTTCTCAGATGAGGTATTGTAACTATTTACACTATTTACATTGTTCGGACTATTGTCCTCATCTTTATTGCCATATTCACCTTCAACATCTGTTTCTATTTCTCAGATGAGGTATTGTAACTATTTACACTATTTACATTGTTCGGACTGTTGTCCTCATCTTTATTGCCATATTCACCTTCAACATCTGTCTCTATTTCTCAGATGAGGTATTGTAACTATTTACACTATTTACATTGTTCGGACTGTTGTCCTCATCTTTATTGTCATATTCACCTTCAACATCTGTTTCTATTTCTCAGATGAGGTATTGTAACTATTTACACTATTTACATTGTTCGGACTGTTGTCCTCATCTTTATTGCCATATTCACCTTCAACATCTGTTTCTATTTCTCAGATGAGGTATTGTAACTATTTACACTATTTACATTGTTCGGACTGTTGTCCTCATCTTTATTGCCATATTCACCTTCAACATCTGTCTCTATTTCTCAGATGAGGTATTGTAACTATTTACACTATTTACATTGTTCGGACTATTGTCCTCATCTTTATTGCCATATTCACCTTCAACATCTGTTTCTATTTCTCAGATGAGGTATTGTAACTATTTACACTATTTACATTGTTCAGACTGTTGTCCTCATCTTTATTGCCATAGAGGAGCTTCACATTCCAGTAAGATTCAATTACCCTGTTGGAAAATTCATCTTCCCTCGTTCAGTTATTCTCTAAAGCCCACATCAGCTCATTCTAACTGATAAACTTAGACATGAATGTAATTTGTCGTATTTCCTGGGAAAGACGGTAAACTACATCCGCGTGCAGGGTAAGACGATAAACTATGTCCATGTGCAGGGTAAGACAATAAACTACATCCGTGTGCAGAGTAAGACGATAAAATACATCCAATAGCAAGGCGTCTGGTCAGGAGGTTTTGAGGAGCGTAGAACCACCTCTTAATTGCTGGTGTTCCCAGGTTCACACTGACGCGGGGTGGAAGCATCTGTTTGGGCCCCAGATATAGGCAAATAGTTACCCCCAAACTGGGATCAATACACTGAAAGTGTAAAAATAAGTTTTAATACCAGCAATAAATTTTTGAAGGAAAAAATATTACCAGCAATATTTTTTTTAGGAAAAAATGTTACCAGCAATAAATTTTTGAAAAAAAAAAAATTACCAGCAATACATTTTTAAAAAAAAATACCAAGAACACATTTTTAAACGAATATTACCAGCAATACATTTAAAAAAAATTACAAGCAATACATTTAAAAAAAAATTACCAGCAATATATTTTTTAAAAAAATATTGCCAACAATATATTTTTTTAAAAGTATTACTAGACATACATTTTTGAAAAAAATTACAAGCAATACATTTATTACCAACTATAAAAAGAAATATTACCAGCTATAAAAATGTTGTCGGCATTAAATAACCCATTGAGGTTGATATGCCGTAAAACAAAATAAACCAAACCAATCTAAACCAAAGAATACATATTCTATTCATATGAATCTATCCTAAAAATCTTGTCGGCATTAAATAACCCATTGAGGTTGATATGCCGTAAAACAAAATAAACCAAACCAATCTAAACCAAAGAATACATATTCTATTCATATGAATCTATCCTAAAAATCTTGTCGGCATTAAATAACCCATTGAGGTTGATATGCCGTAAAACAAAATAAACCAAACCAATCTAAACAAAAGAATACATATTCTATTCATATGAATCTATCCTAAAAATCTTGTCGGCATTAAATAACCCATTGAGGTTGATATGCCGTAAAACAAAATAAACCAAACCAATCTAAACCAAAGAATACATATTCTATTCATACGAATCTATCCTAAAAATGTTGTCGGCATTAAATAACGAAGTTGATAGTTGACTTCGAATAATCGAAGTTGATATGCTGTAAAACAAACCAAACCACATCTCACAAAGCAAATGTCAGCAGAGATTATCGAGATCAACCAAAGATAGGTTTTTATAGTAAAAGTACCAGCAATTTATTTTTGAAAAAAATATTACCAACAATACATTTTTGAAAAAATAAATGTATTAGCAGCAATACATTTTTGAAAAAAATATTACCAGCAATAAAAAATCTTGTCGGCATTAAATAACTCATTGATATGCCGTAAAACAAAACAAACAAACCAATATATACTGAGATAGATAGATAGATAGATAGATAGATAGATAGATAGATAGATAGATAGATAGATAGATAGATAAGAAATATTATCAGCAGTAAAAATCATGTCGACATTAAATAACCCATTGAAATGTTGATAAGCTTTAAAACAAACCAAACCAAATCTATTAACATCCATGTACGATGCATTTAGATTATCCTTCAGATTATCCTTCAGATTATTTTTAAACCTCTTCCTGGGCTTGTGTTGTGAAAGATTTCCTGTTTTCAGTTCCTAATAGAAAAGTTCTTTGATAGTTCTGTTATTCCTCCATTCTCAAAGCGTGTCCTGTCCATCGTATCTGGTTGAGGATTATTATTGTTTCAATGCTGCTGCATTCAAATCTTTGGAGAACAACAGTGTCTGGAATCAAAGACTGTCATACATATAGGATGATTTTCACTTCTTTACAAAAGAAGGTCATATCTTCATTTGATAGCTTTTTGTGCTCTTTATTCATAATTTTAGTATTTCCATCATTTAAACCCGAGCTGACGCTCTGCTATGGGCCCGTAAATGATTCTTAAGGCCAGGGCCACTTTTACAACTTCTTTTACAGGGCGTGGCAGACATAAACTTTGTCTGTGTTACCTATGTTGGAAAACTTACCCGTCCCTGTGTACAATCATGTTGGGTTTGAGTCCCGCAACAAACTTACAAACCTTGTCACAAAACTCGCGCAAGTAACCTGCATGTCTTTCCGGTCAAGTTGCATTCACAGGAGTTTGCATTTGACCTTTGTGGTGCGATCTCACGTGACTGGCTAAACCAACAACCGAAAAGGGTGACCAATTCCATTTCTCTTTTCGCTTTTTTTTTCTGTTCAAAATTGTTGCAGTGCTCCCAAATCAACTTTCTCCAGCCAGATTTATCGCCAGCAACACTTTCCCAGTCTTCAACATTAACCCAAAGACTTTTGGGGTTACATTTAACTACATCCTTGAAATTTTGGGGGGACTTTATGAGTGGGTCGACTAACATGTACCAGCTCACCATAAAAAAGTCTTTAAAGCCATCTGCTAACCTCCATACATATCAAATGACCTGTCCAGCGCATTTGATTATTGAGAAGTAATTTCTTTATACTGACTTTTCTGCGCTGAAGGACTTTTGTGTCTGGTGTACAAGACTTTGCCAATTGATGTCCAAGATTCGTCTGAGGCACAGCTGGTGAAAACGCTCGAAGACAGTGGTTCCCAACCGATTTGGGGCCATGCCCCACTTTGGTATTTCTTAAATTATGGTGCCCCCTCCCTGTAATATTTAATTCTTACATATTGAAATTGATGTAATGAATATGCATACACCTGGGTTCCCCCCTCACAGTAATATGATTGGCTGGTGTCAGTCATAAATACAGACTGATGTGGAGGTACAGGACGACGCCTATAGTCTTCGCTTATTGCCTATCACTACGACGAGGACCAGTCCATTATGGTTACCTACCCGGTGACAGTAGTTAACAACCACTTTGCTACTTCGAACAAATATATCCCTTTCCGAGACATATCAAAACTTTTACTGCAATTCACATGAAGGAAGCTTAAAAGGCCATTAAGTTGGTCTCTAAACAAGTCTCCAATGACCATGGCGACCATGAAAGGGAAATATTGAAAAAAACAAAAAGATAGTTAAATATATATATAGTTTCAAAACATAATACAGAACTGAAAGGCAGAAATATAAAATATTTGAATGAAAGCTTTATTCTGTAATATACTTTGATCATTTTAATCATGAAATAATAAAGCAAAATGAAATTTGAGCTCACGTTGGTATATTAACCCGGAGGATGCCCCACCAAAATATTACATGCGCCCCACGTTGGGAACCATTGCTCTAAGACCTTAATGTGCCTTCGATAGGTGGCCACATTTCAGAGGAATATAAAAGGGTGGTTAGAACAATTGTTTCCTAGACGCCGGTCTTTCTGCTTAAGAAGTTACGATCAGACCATACTCGCTGTTCAAGTTTTACATACATACATACAAAGTCATTATCCATATAGCCACTATCCATTAATCCGATCCGTTATCTATTAATCCGATCCGTTATCCATTACTCCACCGTGCTTTCCCACAGTGGAATAATAGAAAGCGGCTCGAATTGAGTAATCGAAGAGCCGAGTTCGAATCCAGTCGAATCCATTACATTCACTTACGTATGAATCCTCTTCTCACCCCCCCACTGTAATTGAGGGTAAATAGCAGGACATACTGGGTTCTATAGCCTTGGGTGGCAACCAGTCTAGGAGAATGAAAAACCGGTCTGGCGAGGATTGGGCTCCGTCAGGCTAGCTTGCACAAGAAACACCCCTTCTACTGCGGCTGCAGTACACATGG
The DNA here is from genome assembly GCA_963932145.1 of Acanthosepion lycidas. NCBI lineage: Eukaryota > Metazoa > Mollusca > Cephalopoda > Sepiida > Sepiidae > Acanthosepion > Acanthosepion lycidas. The sequence continues at coordinate 73,595,811 of OZ010607.1, read as the reverse complement.
TGCCCCTGCGACCCTTACGGGTTACGGGATAAAAAAAAAATACAAAGTCATTTCGAATGACTCAATATATTGTTCATCCGACATCATTTCCTAATATTCTAAACGTTATTTTCTGGATATCCATGATTGAGTAGACGCCCTGTAAATTATGTCTACCGGCCTGCGCAAATGAGAGAATTAATAAAGAGGGAGCAAAGGGAGACACAGGTTCGCAGCCTGTCGGAGAGCACACTTTATTCAATCGGAATAACTGAACCGGCCGATAGCCCAAAAACAAAGCTTTTTGACCACAAAATTATCTGACCTTTGACCATAAAAGAATTTGAACTTTGTTTATAGAAGATGAAAGTACTCAAAAACTGGACAATTCACTGTTTTTTGACATAAAGTTTTTCTCGTCAGAAAAATTTTTCTATTTAAGTTAATGAAGGAAAGAGAAAAGAAAAAATTAAACCTCAATTTGAAGAAGACAGAATTCATGATTGTTAGCAATAATAAAATTCTGTTTTTTTTTTTTTGTTGTTGTTGTGTGTTGCTTGTTTTTCGTTGGTTAAGTAGTCTTCATGCGTATTTGTCTTGTCAAGTAGCGTTTGTGTATATATTTCTTGTCTGTGTATCATAGTTCTATGCAGGAATCGGCTGATAATGTGTTTGTATCTAGTGGACTTTATTTTTAAAGTATATATATATATATATATATATATATATATATATATATATAGGCAGCAATCCTTCTTCATTACATTTCATTGAATACGACACACAAAGTGCTTTTATTTAGTTTTTTATACAATTTCTCATGAAATCTAATAATTTTTTTTTTCTTTTCAGATAATAAATTATATCAAAACTGTCCGAATGTTCTTTTTAGCGGAGCGCTTTCGGCTATACATTTAGCCATTTACAAGGATTAAATATTTTAACTGTTAAATAAAAAATAATTTGTTGCATGTATGTTTTATAAAATGTTTTCATTTTCAAAACACGGTCAAGATATTGTGCCCATGTTCATAGTTGATATTATTAAGTATTGTTCTTTTTTTTGTTTTTATTAATAAGGCTTCCATTATTTTTAATCTTTTTTTTTTTTTTTTTTTTGCATGTGGATGATGCTATTATATTACTGTTGTCAACAAGTATGTTACGAATAGTGTCCGGTAGGTCTCCATGAATATTTAAATGAGATCTAATTGAGCTATGGTCATAAAGGTGTAGAGTGAGTCTGCGTGTCAAACATGTTGTAGTGTGGCCTATATAATTATTTACGAATTTTGATTGATCAGGAATACAATTCCTTAATGGGCATTTAAATTCGTAAATAATATTTGCCCTATTTAATTTTGTTCTAAGAGCTGAATTATTATTTTTAACTACAAGGTTTTAAATTTTTTGTAATAAATAATTAATCTAATTTCTTTGCTATTGTCCACAGGTGTTATGCATTTTTAATAATGTTCTTAATTATACTTTCGTCTTGTTCATAATTTTCGTTCATTATATATTTTATATAATTTATCATCTGAAAAGAAAGAAATGATTAGATCGCATGAGAAACTGTATAAGATACTAAATAAAATCACCTTGTCTGTCGTATTCAATGAATATATATATATATATATATATATATATATATATATATATATATATATATATATATATATATATATTTGTATATATGTATATGTGTGTTTGTGCGCGTATCATTTCTTCCATAAATTGATTTTTTTTAATCTGACATTATTTCATATTACAACAAACGTTTTTGTTTAGTAGATAAACATTATTGTTTTATTTTAAGCAGTGAAATTTATATCTACCGGCCTAGAACAACGAAATTTCCACTAAAGAAAATGTATATATATCGGGACTTTTTCGTACCTGGAAAGTAATCGAAATAATTTAAGCAATTAATGATTTTTTTCATTTCATTCGGCAAGTGTTTTCTGTTACTGAAGGAAAGAATAAAAAACAAAGAAAAAAGAAAGAAAAAGATATGAAGAAAGAAAGAAAGAAAGAAAGAAAGAATGGATTGATGAAGGATTAAAGAAAGAAAGAAAGAAAGAAAGAAAGAAAGAAAGAAAGAAAGAAAGAATGGATTGATGAAGGATTAATGAAGGTGAGAAAGAAAGAAAGAAAGAAAGAAAGAAAGAAAGAACAATATAAAAGATAAATCAAAGAATGAAAGTTACGGAATAAAGAACTAATAAAAAAACACGAAAGGAAAAATTAAACCGAAAGAAAGAAAGAATTATAAAAAAACAACAATCAAAGAAGAGAAAGAAAAAGAAAAATATATAATGAAAAAAAGGAAGAAAAGAAAAAAGAAATATATAAAAAGAAAGAAAAAATAAACAAAAAAAGAAAAGAAAGAAAGAAAAATATATATTAGAAGAAATTAAAAAAACGAAAAGAAAGAAATAAAAAAAACGAAAAGAAAGAAAGAAAGAAAGAAAGAAAGAAAGAATTGAAGGATTAATGAAGGAGAGAGAAACAAACAAACAAACAAAAAACAATGGATTAATGAAGGATTAATGAAGGTGAGAAAGAAAGAAAGAAAGAAAGAAAGAATGGATTGATGAAGGATTAATGAAGATGAGAAAGAAAGAAAGAAAGAAAGAAAGAAATAAAGAAAGAAAGAAAGAATGGATTGATGAAGGATTAATGAAGATGAGAAAGAAAGAAAGAAAGAAAGAAAGAAAGAAAGAAAGAATGGATTGATGAAGGATTAATGAAGGTGAGAAAGAAAGAAAGAAAGAAAGAAAGAAAGAAAGAAAGAAAGAAAGAAAGAATGGATTGATGAAGGATTAATGAAGGTGAGAAAGAAAGAAAGAAAGAAAGAAAGAAAGAAAGAAAGAAAGAAAGAAAGAATGGATTGATGAAGGATTAATGAAGATGAGAAAGAAAGAAAGAAAGAAAGAAAGAAAGAAAGAAAGAAAGAATGGATTGATGAAGGATTAATGAAGGTGAGAAAGAAAGAAAGAAAGAAAGAAAGAAAGAAAGAAAGAAAGAATGGATTGATGAAGGATTAATGAAGGTGAGAAAGAAAGAAAGAAAGAAAGAAAGAAAGAAAGAAAGAAAGAATGGATTAATGAAGGATTAATGAAAGAAAGAAAGAAAGAAAGAAAGAAAGAAAGAAAGAAAGAATGGATTGATGAAGGATTAATGAAGGTGAGAAAGAAAGAAAGAAAGAAAGAAAGAAAGAGAGCGGAACTTTAAAACATCTGTGAAATAAAATCAATTAACCGCGCGAAGTTTTTATTGATTGATTGATCGATCGAGTGTCTCAAAGGGCAAGTCAAGTCAAGATGTTTAACAAGCGAGTCTCGTCTGATTTGTTGGTGAAGCGAAATTTGAAGATAGAGCCGTCGGGGTGATGAGTGGGGGTGTCGAGTGATAGAAAGCATAGCAAAAAAAATGAAGAGGTGGGGGTAGCCAGATTGTCATAAGTCAAGTGTGTCATTGAATGAGCAAGAGACAGAAAAATGGCTGTTGAGGCTGGTGTTGGGAAAGCTGTCGGGAAGGCGACAAAGTATGGCTAACTATATTTGAGAAGAGATGGAAGCAGATGAGATTGGTGAGAAAGATGAAGAGGAAGAAGAAAGAGATGAGGATAGTGAAGAAAGAGACGAATAAAGAAAAAGAAGGTGAAAAAAGAGATTGAAGAGAAAGGCAAAAGAAGAAGAAGAAGAAGAAGAAGAAGAAGAAGAAGAAAAAAAAACGGGAGAAGGATAGAGAAAGAAAAGGAAAGTAAATAGAATAGCGAAGAAAGAAGTGAGAGGTAAACGAAGAAGAAGACGAAGAGGAAAGTGAAGAGGAAAACGAAAGATACGTCGAAGAAGAAGAAGAAGAAGAAGAAGAAGAAGAAGAAGGTGAAAAGGAAAATGAATAATAAAGGAAAGAAAAAGGAAAGTAAAGAGAAAAGCGAAGAAGGAACTGAGAGTTAAACGAAGAAGAGGACGAAGAGGAAAGTGAAGAGGAAGAGGAAAGTGAAGAAGAAAACGAAGAGGAGAGTGAAGAAGAGGAAAACGAAGAGGAAAGTGAAGAGGAAGACAAAGAGGAAAGTGAAGAGGAAGACGAACAGGAAAGTGAAGAGGAAAACGAACAGTAAAGTGAAGAGGAAAACAAAGAGGAAAGTGAAGAGGAAAACAAAGAGGAAAGTGGGGGAAGACGAAGAGGAAAGTGAAGAGGAAAACGAAGAGGAAAGTGAAGAGGAAGACGAAGAGGAAAGTGAAGAGGAAAACGAAGAGGAAAATGAAGAGGAAAAGGAACAGGAAAGTGAAGAGGAAAACGAAGAGGAAAGTGAAGAGGAAAACGAAGAGGAAAATGAAGAGGAAGCCAAACAGGAAAATGAAGAGGAAGACGAACAGGAAAGCGTAGAGGAAATTGAAGAAAAAGACAGAGGATATGATAAAGAGGCAAACGAAGAAGAAAGTGAAAAAAAGAAGAAAACGAAGAAGAAAGTGGTGAGGAAGACGAAGAGAATGACGGAGTATACGACAAAGAGGCAGATGAAGAAGAAAATGAAAAAAAGACAAAGAAGAAACTGAAGAAGTAAAAGTTAATGTAAGTAAAGAAGAAAATGAAACGGGAGACGAAGAGGAAGAGGAAAGGGAAGAGGAAGAGGAAAGTGAAGAGAAACAGGATAGGGAAGAGGAAAGGGAAGAGGAAAGGGAAGAGGAAGAGGAAAGGGAAGACGAAGAGGAAAGGGAAGAGGAAAGTGAAGAGAAACAGGAAAGGGAAGAGGAAAGTGAAGAGAAACAGGAAAGGGAAGAGGAAGAGGAAAGTGAAGAGAAACAGGAAAGGGAAGAGGAAGAGGAGAGGGAAGAGAAACAGGAAAGGGAAGAGGAAAGTGAAGAGAAACAGGAAAGGGAAGAGGAAAGTGAAGAGAAACAGGAAAGGGAAGAGGAAGAGGAGAGGGAAGAGAAACAGGAAAGGGAAGAGGAAAGTGAAGAGAAACAGGAAAGGGAAGAGGAAGAGGAAAGTGAAGAGAAACAGGAAAGGGGAGAGGAAAGTGAAGAGAAACAGGAAAGGGAAGAGGAAGAGGAAAGGGAAGAGAAACAGGAAAGGGGAGAGGAAAGTGAAGAGAAACAGGAAAGGGAAGAGGAAGAGGAAAGTGAAGAGAAACAGGAAAGGGAAGAGGAAGAGGAGAGGGAAGAGAAACAGGAAAGGGAAGCGGAAAGGGAAGAGAAACAGGAAAGGGAAGAGGAAGAGGAAAGTGAAAAGAAACAGGAAAGGGAAGAGGAAGAGGAAAGGGAAGAAAAACAGGAAAGGGAAGAGGAAGAGGAAAGAGAAGAGAAACAGGAAAGGGTAGAGGAAGAGGAAAGGGAAGAGAAACAGGAAAGGGAAGAAGAAGAGGAAAGGGAAGAGGAAGAGGAAAAGGAATAGAAACAGGAAAGGGAAGAGGAAAGTGAAGAGAAACGGGAAAGGGAAGAGGAAGAGGAAAGTGAAGAGGAAAGTGAAGAGAAAGACGAAGGATGCGATAAAGAAGAAAACGAAGAAGAAAATGATATAGGAAAGACGAAGTAGAAAACGAGGAAGAAAAAGAAGCGGAAGATGAAGAGGAAAGTAATGGGGGAAGTGAAGAGGAAGACGAAGAGAAAATCGAAGTCGATGATATGGCAAATGAAGAAAAGAGAAAATGAAGACTAAGCAGAAAAAACGAAGAGGAAGGAGAAGATGGTCGGAAATGAAAGAGGATGAAACTAAAAAAAAAATCAACCAATGAAAAGAAGAAAGTGCCGGGATGCCAGGAGGAAATAATAAGAGCCTTTAAAGTTGAAGCAGATTTAAATAGGAAAATGGAGGGGAAATCTATGAAAAAACTATCGTTGGCCTATTGTCAAGTTTATGCTCTTCCTGACTTTTTGAATAGGAGTAGAGGTTTATCCCTTGCTTCCAATTTAGGATTTGGTTTCCGCCTCCTTCTAAAGTCTACTTCAAATCTATACTTCTAAAATCTCCACCTAAACTGTGAAATGTCATTTATTTTCTTCCTTCAGTGGGAGTAGAGAGGTTTTTTGAATAGGAGTAGAGAGGTTTTTTGAATAGGAGTAGAGGTTTATCCCTTGCTTCCTGTTTAGGATTGGGTTTCCGGTTCATTCTAAAGACTACTTCAACTCTATACTTCTAACGCCTCCGCATAAACTCTGAATATAAGTTCCAGATGACTATAAAAAGGCACTGTTGACTATTTACGCCTAATTTGTTTAAATAACGCACTATTGATTGCGTCACATGGCAATAATTGTAAGTAAAATGATGCACTGAAATAAGTACCCAGGTAATCATTTTAAGTTTCAATGAAACGGTTTTGCATCTGTCATATTCTTCAAACTTTGTCGAGACTCTGTACCTTATTTTATACGCATTTACATAAGTAACGATGTAATCATTCTAAGTAACGCGACTAATCGGAGGAAGTGCTGTCTAATGTGTTCCGTTTATTTATAACTTAAGCTAATTTTCTTGAGATAAACGTTATTTTTATTATCATGAAACTACGGAATTACTAGTGAGAGACTTTAAATGCAACAGAATTCAAGAAAATAATTGCTTATCAAATATTCTATTGTTTTAGTATTTCGTGTCAGGTTCAAAGTAATCTTTGAAGCCTCATTTTCAATTTAGCCTAATTTCTCATAACCTGGATTGCGCAGGCGTATTAACGGCATGACTCAACCTGAAAAAATACCTCGGTTGTTTTTCTTTTTTTTTATAAGCTATAACAGTAGATAGGTTCGCCTGTCATCCGGTTCAAACTCCTCCCCGGTCTTGTAAAAAAAAAAGGAAATCTATCCCTTGTTTCCTGTTTAGGATTGGGTTTCCAGTTCCTTATAAAGTCTACTCACAACTCTATACTTCTAACGTCTCCACCTAAACTCTGAAATGTTATTTATTTATTTTCTTCATTCAGTAGGAATAGATACGTTTTTTGAATAGGAGTAGAGGTTTATTCCTTGTTTCCTGTTTAAGATTGGGTTTCCGGTTCCTTCTAAAGTCTACTTCAACTCTATACTTCTAACGTCTCCCCCTAAACTCTGAAATGTTATTTATTTATTTTCTTCCGTTAGTAGGAGTAGATAGGTTTTTTGAATAGGAGTAGAGGTTTATCCCTTGTTTCCTGTTTAGGATTGAGTTTCCGGTTCCTACTAAAGTCTACTTCAACTCTATACTTCTAATGTCTCTGCCTAAAATCTGGAATTTCGCTTACTATTTTTTTCAATAGGAGTGGATAGATTTGCCTATTGTCCAGTTCACACTCTACCCTGGTCTTTTGAACAGGAGTAGGGGGTGTATCCCTTGTTTCCTGTTTAGGTTTTTTAATTTGGTGAAGTCATCACTTTCCAGTTTCGAAAGAAAAACACAAAAAGAGAAAGACAATAAGAGAATAAGACAAAGAAGACAAAAGAAGAAGGAGAAAAAGAAAGCCAAGAGAAAATTACAAGAGAATGAGAGAAGAAAAAGACAAAGAAGAAGAAGAAGGTGAAGAGAGAAGAGAAGAAAGAGAGAAGACAAAGATAGAAAAAGAAAACAAAGAAAGAAAGAAAGAAAGAAAGAAGAAAAAGACAAAGAAGGAGAAGGCATGGAGTGAAGAAGAGAAAGAAAGATGAAGAGGAAGAAAAAGAAGGCAAAGAGATAAGAAGAAGAGAGAAAGAGAGAAGAAGAAAAGAAAAAAGAAGGCAAAAAGAGAAGAAAAGAAAGAGAAAAGTAGACGACAAAGTGAGAAGTAGGAGAAGATGAAAGAGAGAAGATGAAAAGGGAGAAGAAGACCAAGTGAGAAGACAAATTGAAAAGATAAGAGAAAAGACGGCAGAGAGACGAGAAGAGGAAGATGTAAAAGGGCAAGAACAAGAACAATAAGAAAAGAAAGAAGAAGAAGAAGAAGAAGAAGAAGAAGAAGAAGAAGAAGAAGAAGAAGAAAAACAACAACAACAACAACAACAACAAAAGAGAGAATAATAAGAAGAAAAGGTTAACAACGACGGAGGTGCAATAAATAGGATAAAAAAGAAAGGCGTACTGTTAAGAATAAAAAGAATGATGACGGACGTAAGAAGGAAAAATGAAGGAAAAGAAAAGCAAAAAAGAAATCGAAGAAAAAGCAAAGAAAATAGCAGGACAAAAGAAATTTAAAAAAAATAAAAGAATAAATGAAAAAAGAAATGAAAGAAAGGAAGAAAGAAAGAAAGGAAGAAAGAAAGAAAAAAGAAAGAAAGAAAGGAAGAAAGAAAGAAAAGAAGAAAGAAAGAAACGAAGAAAGAAAGAAAAGAAGAAAGAAAGAAAAGAGGAAAGAAAGAAAAGAAGAAATCGAACAACGAAATAGAAGAAGGGAGTCAGTAAGGCAAAGAAGGATTATGAATGAATGAAAGAAAAGACTTTGGAAAGTAGAAAAGAAAAGAAAAATTTAGAATGAAAGAAAGAAAAGAATTGAATGTGAAACAAAAGAGGAAAAAAATAAATGAATGAAAGAAAACAATAATACAGTGTTAATGTAAAAAAAAAAAAAAAGAAAAAGAAGTATTTTGGGTGAAAAACGAGGCAATTTTCGGCAAAATGGAACGAGTCAGGCTGGCTCTGCTGGCTGGCTGAAAAGATGGCTGGCTGGTTGGTTGGTTGGTTGGGTAACTTATAAAATAATCGAAAACCAAAACAAGGTAGCGGAGGCGACGACAGGAGGGTAAGGGCGTAGGTGCCCCGGGGGTGGAAGAAAGGAGAGCAAAATTAAGCAGGAAGAGGTCAGGGGTCGTGTCATTCAAAAACAAACAGAAACAAGGTTGACAAATGCAGGCAGATTACCTCCGAAATGTTACAAATCTGCAATTGCCCGGATGTACAAATACACACACACACACACACACACACACACACACGAAGAAAAATATATAATCATATAGAAACGCCAGAGATCAAGTCCGACACGCAATTCAGTGATAAAATAGTGAGTTCGATCCTCACTGAGAGACCCACAGATAATTTTTTTTTTGGGGGGGGGTGTTTTTTTTTTTTGTTTTTTTTTTTGTTCTAAACAAAAGTTATGTTGCGCTTATTATTAAGTAGTGGTAGAATAATTGTGTTGGAACAAGGCACGCGATATTTATGCTCAGAAAAAAAAAGAGGTGTGAGACAAGGATGGGTCTTTTCACCGGACTTATTCAATCTATGCAGCAATACGATTCTGAGAAAGGTAGAAGTCTTACCAGTGTTGGAGTTAACTCCTCCTTAATTCTCCAAATTGTTCACTAGGGGTCGCTCTGCCTACACTATAAATACCGGGCGATTTCTTGCCTCGTTCTCTTTTTACTTTGCATTTCAGCCGTCACATTTACAAAATGTGACCTCTCGCAGAGATCTGCGCTTTGCCCACTTGTGGGAAAACGCCATGAAACACACACACACATACGTACGAACATTCACCAAAATATAATCTCTTTACGTTCACACACAAACACAAATGTTAATGTTTATGTCCATTGTAAATTTTGTTGTTTAATACATATACTTGTTTATATATATATATATATATATATATATATATATATATATATATATATATATATATATATATAATTAAGTCATAAGGAACTTGGTAAACCGAATTGGTAAATCCAAAGAGGATGAAATCCTGAGAGCTCAATGTTAGGACAGAGCTAATATGTAATGAAAAACAAACCACTTTAATGTACCATTACGATAATTTATTTCACCTAAATCCTTTTTTAAGGATTCAGGATCATCAGGTAAAACTTATATATATATATGTCGGTCTTGTTGGTTTTCTTTATATTTCTTTATGGTGGATTCGATCTCTGATTCCGCCATGTTCTTGTAGTGGACCTTCGAGATTGAAACCCTAAGCTGCACTCGGATAACGAAACGAGCATTCCAATAATTAAAGAGTTTATTAAGAAACAGCAAAAAATGATTAGAATCAAAGAAAGAGTATTGAACTGTCATTTAAAATCAGTCCTCCTATATAACGTGCTGGACAATGTCCTCAAAGAGGAAGAAGACACTAGAAGCAACAGCAATATGGTCCTACAGAATGCTGCTGGGTATAATATGAGCCAAATATGTGAGCAACGACGAAGTTTTACAGAAAATGAAAACAAAAAAGGAAACTTATACTTAACATCAGGAGCGGACAATTGAAATTTCTAGATTACATAATGAGGAAACAGGGCTTGGAAAATCTAATACTCACAGGACATAGTGAAAGCAACAGGGACGCGTAACCTACTTAGTGAGCTTGAGTAAATGGATGGCGGAGCAAGTTTTAGGAGAGCTATGATGGCCAACGTCCTGAAGGGACACGACACATAGAAGAAGAAGAAGAAGAAGAAGAAGAAGAAGAAGAAGAAGAAGAAGAAGAATGAGCTTGAGTAAATAGATGGCGGAACAAAGTTTACGTGAGATAACAAAAAGACAAAATTTATTAAGAGCTATAAAGGATAGGAAATTGTGGAGAGCCATGATCGCCAATGTCCTTAAAGGACACGGAACATAGAAGAAGGATGAGCTTGAGTAAATGGATGGCAGAACAAGGGTTAGGAGAGATAACAAAAAGAGAAAAATTATTAAGAGCTACAAGGCAAAGGAAGATGTGGAGGGCCATAATCATCGTTCCTGAAGGGACGCGACACATGGAAGAAGAATGAGCTTGAGTAAATGGATGACGGAACAAGTTTGGTTAAAGATGACAAAAAATACAAAATTTATTAAGAGCTACAATGGAAAGGAAGATGTGGAAGGCCATGATCGCCTACATCCTGAAGCACATGGAAGAAGAAGAAGAAGAAGAAGAAGAAGAAGAAGAAGAAGAAGAATGAGTTTGAGTAAATGGATGGCAGAACTGGGTTTAGGAAAAATAACAAAAAGAAAAAAATGATTAAGTGCTAGAGGAAATTGTGGAGAGCTATGATCGCCTACATCCTGAAGGGACACGGCACATAGAAAAAGAATGATGGCAGAACTGGGCTTAAGAAAAATAACAAAAAGAAAAAAAATGATTAAGTGCTAGAGGAAATTGTGGAGAGCTATGATCGCTTACATCCTGGAGAGAAGAATTATGCAAATAATATTGGTCATGGTTATATAAGCCATTTCCTTATAAGAAAACATTCGGCATTCAAACAGCCAATAATGTAAAATCTTTCTCTTAAAAGAATTTTTTCACAAAATTCTGTCTCTCCAGTCCAGTAACTGTTATTGCTCTTTCCATTATTAATGACGGCTTTTTTGTCCTGGCCTTTTTACTGCCGAACGGCAACATTATTTTCGCTACGAGCTACCATCTTCTATCAAATTTAGTTGTTATTTTTGTTGAATGTCTTCATATCATCTGGTTTCTGTGGTCGCGTACAGTTCCAGTCCTCGCCAGGACCTACAAGTTTCATTCCCTGGAAGCCATTTTCACCCTTCGATCTGATAAAGCATTTGTATACAACTGACAGTTTAGATATTTCTAAATGCGTTTCTCGATGCATGGCATCCATATGAAAGTTTCGATATGGCGAGGCCACTTAAGAACACTCGAGCTTCAGCTTAGAATTACCATCTTTTATAAATTCGTGTAGGGCTGTTTTGTCCACCATGGTGCCAGAAATTTGGAAACGATATACTGTCCTCCTCAGCATTCGCGCAGAACGCTCCAATACGAATATTTCAGAGTGTTTGGTGTCAATTGCAAGGGATTCGGATAGATTTGGATGAGTCTAATGGTGATTACGAAGGTACTGCAGGTCGGAAAATTCACTTTGATCGTTTTAATAAGAAAAGATCTCCCGAATTTGTCGGTGAGGGCCTCAAGTTTAAAACGGTGACCTATAATTGCTTTTGAGGGGGTACTGCTGCCCTATGTCAAGGGGATTTTTGTTGGAAGATTCTATGTCTGGCAACAGGACTCTGCACCATGCCACACAAGCAGGGGAACCTGGTTATGACTATCAGATAATTTCTGCGACTACATCCTCCCCTTACAACTGGCCACCTAACTCCCCAGACTGCAAACCCCTTGATTATTATGTTTGAGGCACAGTTGAGCAAGAGACCAACAAAACTCCTTGTAACATCAAAGATGAACTGAAGGCAAGGATTATGGCAGCATTCACCAACTTTAAAAAGGAGACCGTCCAAAAGAGATGCAGGAGATTTCGATGTCATCTGGAGGCCGTCGTTACAATGGCAATTTCATTGAATTAATTTACTCTTTAGTATTTCAAGTTGTTTTTGTGTGTGTGCGTGTGTGTGTTGTGTGTAACTTTAATAAATGCATCTGTTAAAATGAGATGTCAGTGTTATTTTCATTTTTGCCTCATTTAGACGACAATTTATCCATCGCAGCCTCTCTCACTCTCGGCCATCCCCCCTCTCTCTCTCTCACTCTCTCTCTCACTCTCGGCCATCCCCCTCTCTCTCTCTCTCTCTCTCTCACTCTCGGCCATCCCCCCTCTCTCTCTCTGACTCTCGCTCTCTCTCTCTCTCTCTCTCCATATATATATATATATATATATATATATATATATATATATATATATATATAGGGTTCACCAACTTAAGCAAGGAGATCATTCAGAGGAATTGCAGGTGATTCCGAGGTCGTAGTTGAAGCCAATGGCGATTTTATAGGATTAAGTCAGTCTTTAGTATTTCAAGATATTTTTGTGTAATTTTAATAAATGCATCTGTTAAAATCAGATGTCAGTGTTATTTTCATTTTGGCGTCACTTAGACGACAATTTATCCATCGAACGCTGTATTACCGACCAAATGTCCTTGACAAGATTGGCGGTAACATTCAATTTGCATAACAGTTTTTAAAAGCCGACTTTAATTTTCAGATGTCATCAGTTTCCAGTCAGGTATTCATGCTGATTATAGTATTAGGTTGGTGCAAAAATAATGACGTAATAATGTCGTTTTTTGACGTTAAAAACTACGTCAAAAAAACGACATTATTACGTTATTATTTTTGCACCAACCTAATATTATAATCAGCCTAAATACGTAATAAACCAAACCAAACCAAACCAAACCAAATCATCTTTTGATGGCATAAAAGTTTAGAAGCCATTCCTTGCTCCAGTTAACCACTTAATGGAAGTCATTTTTGAGAGTAGCTGCTAGTTTTATTTTGACGCGCCGGCCTGGCGTGTAACGAAGACATGAATAAATAGTATTAGGTTGGGGCAAAAATAATGACGTAATAATGTCGTTTTTTGACGTATTTTTTAACGTCAAAAAACGACATTATTACGTCATTATTTTTGCACCAAACTAATATATATATATATATATATATATATATATATATATTCTGTTTATACTTTATTTTTATAGATACAATTTATTTAAATAATTGCACTGTTTTTAATTAAACAGTATTAATTACATTTACAGACCTGAATGTCCGAGAAATTTCGCAGAAATATACGTTCTCCAACAGGAATCGAACCTGTATTCATATACAGAAACCATCATTTGGCCTGACGTGCTATACCATTTAGTTACAGAGAAGCGTCTGTTTAGCAAAGTCTGAATTACTGTATTCAAACACAATCTTCGACGATTTTTCTCAGTCGATCATATCTGCTCACGAAATGTATTTTAACGTAGACACTGACAACATATAATGAACTGGATTAATTCCGACAATTATTTAATATATTTTTTGTTTATACGTTAATTTATATATATATATATATATATATATATATATATATATATATATATATATATATATATATATATACAATTTAATTAAGCAAATGTTCTGTTTTAAATTAAACAGTATTAATTACATTTACCAGCCTGAATGTTCGAGCAATTTCGTAGAAAATATGCGTTCTCCGACAGGAATCGTAGCTGTATTCTTATAGGGAAACCCTTATTTGATCTGACGTGCTGTGACATTTAGCTACAGAGAAGCGTCTGGTTAGCAAAGTCCAAATTACTGTTTATGAACACGCAATCTTCGACGATTTTTCTCGAGATTTCCCACTTTTATACAAGTCGACAAAGTGCTTTTATTTTTGTTGTCTGTTGAGGGGTCCTCCCCTTTTTACACAAATGAACTCACCCAGTATATACATATACTACTGCTACGTGAAGACAAGACAGAACAAGAGCAGGAGAGTGGACTGAAAGGTTGTAGGTAACCGGAAGATTGAGAGTAAGGTAACAGACATACAGAATGAACGTAGCGAGCAAGAGTCACCGTGAGCGAGCACGTAGACTCAGTAAGAAGTCACACAACGATACTTCAATACCAAAGACTGTATAGATATTTTGCTACTAACCTGCTTTACCAGTTTGTATTATTACGTTAATACATTATTTTCCTATATTAATTCCTGGCGTTTGTTATTTATTGGTACCGGAGTTCAACCCAGAATCCATAACATTGTCAATTCTCAAAAACAAAGAAAATCTATAAATTCACTTTCATCATGTTTAAGTTTTATTCCTATTCTCATCATCGTTTTTTAAAGCAATAAACATCGCTGAAGAGTGAAGCTAGTTAAAATAATAGCGATATCACGGAAAAACCGTCCGCAATAAGACGTAGTGTCAAAAGGACGGTTTTTCCCTTGATTTCTTCCTAGCCAATAAGATTCATCATTTATCGGTCTCATCCGCCATATTTATGGTCTTTTTTATCGTGATGCCAGAACGCTGCGATCGCTTGTCTGTATCCCCTATTGTGTGTTAACGCCGTTCTTAGTTTGTGAATTTTTTTCTCGCATTTGCTTTCGCTTTACCTACTTCTGTCTCGCATCTATTGTTTTATTTGTATTATTTTTGCCCTGCCGTAGCCAATTACTCTACAGCTTTACTCTTGAAATAGCTAGACGTAACCACAAGTTCTATTCTAAGAGTTTCTTTTCTTGCACTTTTCACCTGCTGATCTGCCTTCTTATTTCTTGCTTCCCTATCAACTACAAACTTCAAATATTTAAATGCGATGTCAATCGTCGTCTTCTGTCCTCCTGAAACTTGTTCTTTTATTGTCCTTTCTGCTCACTAACGTATTCTCATTTTTTTATAACTCCCAGTAACCTCCTCAAGTCTTAGTGACATTATTGCTTGGGGGGTGCAGATGATTAAAAAATGCTCCGAAGATAAAAAGACGGCCAAAGTTTGGGAAGCGAATGAAGTCAACTTGTTTTGAAAATGAAGTCTTTCCGTTAAGTCAATCCATAAATTTACTTCCTATAAATTTGCAAGAAGCGGGGGTGGCCAAACATGTTTAAGCACCATATGTTTTACTCATGGCAGACCACAGGTATAAAAAAAAAGAAAAAAAGTACTTGCGCAATGAACATACACAAAACACTCTTTTTAGCATTAACAATTAACCGATAACCAGTAACTGATACGGGGGAAACGATGATTATCTCACCAAATCCTCGAACCAAACCACAAGGCCAGTGTCCCGTAGGACAATTTGTTGTAGTGAATTTGGAGCCTTAAACCTAACCTGCTACTCATCAGTCCTGCTACTGCTGCTGCCTATCATATTTGCTGTCATTTATCTGTCTTTCTTTACTAATAACTCTAATTTTTTATTCATTTCTATGATGGCACAGGGCCGAAAATATGGTGCACCCGGTGAGGATCGAAGTCTTTATTAAGTCGTAATCAGTCTAGCAAGACAAGCTTTCAAATCATACCACCATACCGAAATGCCCTAAGTGATTTTCTACGTGTAGCTTAGATGTGGCACAAGGCCGAAAGTATTGGGCACTCGGTGAGGATCAAACTCAATAGACCTCATAGAACAATATGATGACAATAGTTCGGATGACATAAAATTCTCTCACTGTTCAGGAATGCTTCGTCTAGTTCTTATTTTCAATGCTCAGTTATTGCCCCAGGGATTGAACTCACAATTAATATGTTACCAAATTCACGCTTTAATTCAATAAGCCATTGTCCCGTAGAACAATTCTCCGTAGTGAACTTGGAGCCCTAAACCTACCCTGACTGCTCATTAGTGCTGCTACTGCTGTCTGTCATATTCGAGTGCTACTGAAGACTTGCTTTCATCTTCTTTATAAATTTAAAGTTAAATTTATAGGACGATATCTATCAGAGAGATGAGATTAAAATTTTTATTGTTGCATTATTGCAAAATTTGAACACATCAGTTAATAGCCATTAATGTCAAGAACTGAGCACATATATTTATTATATATAAAAAAAAATAATTAATGTGCAATTTTAAATTTATTAATCAATAAAAGCAGAAGAGTCAGAATCACTTTTGTATCCGAATTTTCGTAAGAATCTTTGTGTAGTTCTTAAGTTTAATTTAAAATCTTTTTCATCATTCTCATCAAAATTAAGCAAGCTTCACGTGCATTTGACTTATTAAACAAATTTAGTATATATCATGGCGTTCCGAATTTAAGGAGAGACGACG
The DNA here is from genome assembly GCA_963932145.1 of Acanthosepion lycidas. Classification (NCBI taxonomy): domain Eukaryota; kingdom Metazoa; phylum Mollusca; class Cephalopoda; order Sepiida; family Sepiidae; genus Acanthosepion; species Acanthosepion lycidas. Next base: position 73,579,391 of record OZ010607.1, on the reverse strand, counting down.
CTTACTTTCGAATCTCCAAGAAATTAACGGATTCCAAAGCTAATTAAAAATCCGTAAATATTTGAATCTTTGTGTAGTTCTTAAATTCTCTTTAAAATCTTTTTCATCATTTGCATCAAATTTAAGATAGCCACAAGAAAAAAACTAAAATCCTTCGCAACAGTTCTTGTTTTTGATAATCTTTTCTTTCTAACAAAAGAGCATATTTCAAATATTGCATCATGTGATATTATTCCTTTTATAACAAGACTTTTCTATGCGATGCTAACGGATATTAAAAGTTTAAAAAAATGACCATAAATACGAAAAAAATGCGTATATTGTCAAAAATTCCTTTTTCCACAATATAGCTATTTGGGCTATGTTATAATGCTTATTACCTAAACAATAATAATACTGAATAATTTTTTTAAACATTAAAGAATATTTAATCACATCTCTCTAATAACTCGCGATCTGGTAATAGATTTTATTTATAAAAGCAATTAAATCTTTTCTAATTAAATAATGTCATAATTTTAATGCATTTATTTATTTTACGATTAAGAGGAGATTTTCAGTAAATGAGACAATGTTTGAAAATTGTATTCCGATCTGAGTAGCTTTAGGAATTTCGAATTAAAAACTTTATTTGCTGACTGAAAAATCTATCAGAGAAATTAAATTTAAATTTTTATTCTTGCATTATTCCAAAATTTTAACACTCAGCAGATATCTATTAATATCAACAACTGAGCACAAATAATTAATTAAGAAAAATAGTAATTAATGAATGATTTGAAATTTATTAATTAATAAAAGCAGAAAAGTCAGAATCGCTTTTGTATCCGAATTTTCGTAATAATCTTTTTGTAGTTCTTAAGTTTAATTTAAAATCTTTTTCATCATTTGCATCCAATTTAAGATAGCCACAAGAAAAAGCCTAAAATCCTTCGCAACAGTTCTTGTTTTTGATAAACTTTTCTTTCTAACAAAAGAGCATATTTCAAATATTGCATCATATGATATTATTCCTTTTATAACAAGACTTTTCTATGCGATGCTTACGGATATTAAAAGTTTAAAAAAATGACCATAAATACGAAAAAAATGCGTATATTGTCAAAAATTCCTTTTTCCACAATATAGCTATTTGGGCTATGTTATAATGTTTATTACCTAAACTATAATAATATTGAATAATATTAGTTTTATTTCAAATTTGGTTTGTGATTTTTTATAGTATATCAAAAATTTAATGCCAAAAATTTAAATTTTTTTTAATAAAATCTTGTATTTAAACAGTAAAAAATGTATTTTAAATAGTAAAACTGCTGTTATGGTTAAATTTTTACTTTTAATTATATTTTTTAAATCAGTTTAATTTCAGTTAGAAACTGAAATATGTAAAATGAGTCAGTAGTTTGAAAAAGTTCTTTTACTTTTCTTGTTTGATAGCATTTTAATCAGACTGAATTAAAATGGCTGCAGTTTGTCAGTATGTGATTAATGGCTCTTGGCATGCCACACATCACGGATGATGTTACTTTTTTAAGATATACGAATAGGCTATGGTAGCAGATCCAATATGGAGCCTAGACATAATCACTTCTCTTCTACATTATTAACATTATTCAGGCTGTTATCCTCATCTTTATTGCCATATTAAAAACGTTTCGTGATATAAAATTATCATATGTACTGTTGGTCCTGGCTATGCCTTTGGCCAAATTATATATCTATTTACCGTAGTCAAATTAGTTTCAAAATGATCTCTTCAAAAGTCGCATGATACGCGGGTATATACGGTAGATAAATAGATAACGAACAGACTGCAATAGGTAGATAGATAGATAGATAGATAGATAGATAGATAGATAGATAAGAACAGACTGGGATAGATAGATAGATAGATAGATAGATAGATAGATAGATAGATAGATAAGAACAGACTGAGATACATAAGAACAGACATAGATAGATAGATAGATAGATAGATAGATAGATAGATAGATAGATAGATAGATAATGAACAGACTGCAATACATAGATAACGTATATATTTGTGTATCATGCGACATTTGAAGACTGAATTTTGAAGCTAATTTTAAGAGGGTCGCATCATACATGTGATATAATGTGATATGCGACTCTTTCGCACAGGCGATGACCCACCCGCCCAAATTCAAGGTATATTTGTTTTTGAAAAGAAAATGCGCCCCCGCTTTAGAGGGGAAACCAGCGTTTATCCGGTGTGCTTTACCGCTCGGGCACGAAGAACGATGCAGCAAGCAAAGTTCTATTTTCACTTTTTAAGAAAAGCACACCCATTTTACCCAGATTATTTTCTCAAAAGCTTTATATCTCCTCAGTTTTATATCCGAAACGTAAACAAAGCAATTTTTAAAGAATTAATGGATTTATTTTTAAACCGACATTTTTTTATTACTTCAAACGTTATTATAGTCGGTACTTCGTATTCGAAATAGACGCCCCATTTTTATTTATTAATCAGTGTGCATTACGTCTGTCGGCCTGTGCATTCAAGAACATGCATTTTCCCCACAAGCAATCCAATCTATATATTAGAATTTTTCTATCTTTTTTTTTTTTTAAGCATTTCATCCTAAGCAAGGCGGGAGTGCCACTACCACGCAAGGGGTTACAGAGGATTGAGAACAAGAGTAAAGGGGGGTTGCGGAAAAGGATATAGAGAAGGACGGGGATCATGGTCAAGGCATCAGAAGATGTCGATTGACATTACATTTGAATATTTGAAGATTATAGTCATCGGGGAAGCAAGTAAGAGGAAGGGAGTTTCACAGACGGGAAGTGCGAGAGAAGAAGCTGTTGGAGTAGAAGAGGCGGTTACATTTAAACGTTTCGACAGTGAAAGGGTGGGACCAAGATGCCAGCCTAGTAGCACGTTTAAATTCATGCAGTTTCGGGAAACAGCGAAAGTAGCTCGTCGGAACAGTTGCCGTAAAAATACTTGTTTATTTTTCCCTCTGTCTTTTGTAGAAAAGACAGGGGGGGGGAATAAGAGAAGCGATACTCAAATGAAAAAATATAATTTGTATTTTATTTTATTTCTCTAACAAGTTAGCATGTGATGAAGGTCAGAACGACCGATAAAGGGACTATTGAAAATGTGTTTATGCCTTCCATCGGTGAAATAATATGAATTTATGACTGATAACTGTAGTTTTATGGTATATAATCATGTTTCTGGTGTTATCTCCATTAAGACATCTCGCGTCCATGTTATTTTATAATAGACACGCATCAGAACAACACGCATGCGCACACAATAATCTCATTTGGATATTTTGTTTGTGTTTTGTTTTCTTGTGTTTTTTTTTTATTTTAGCTTGAGTATTTGATTGGTCATTTGTCAGGGTTTTTTTCTATTTCGTTTCTTTCTTTCTCTATTTTAGATTTGAAAAGTTTGGTCGATTTTCTTGAAGAGGTCTAGAGTTAGATGAAGACTTTTCAAGAAACTTCAAAATAATATCATCAGTCACTTGCTTGTGCTCCGGCGACAAAGAAGAATTATGACTTGCGCGTTGACCTTTGCGACCCTACCGCATGCCTCGTCCCTATGACCTTGACTCTTGGTGTCAAAAGAACAAAAATCTGACAGCCAATCTGCTCGCAAGAAAGAAAAAGAAAAGAGGGGAAGAATGAATGAATGAATGAATGAAAGCAAGAGAAAGTTACTAAAAACAGAAACATGGAGAAAAAAACAGTGGACAAAACGAAAAGATATGGAAAAAAAGAAAAAGAAAGAAACCAAAAGTTATAAAAAAAAGAAACACTGATGAAAAGAAAGATAAGCAAGAATGAGACCAAGAGAGAGTTACCAAAAAAGAAACATTGAGGAAGAAAGAAACAAAAAAATAACGAAACCAAAAGAAAGTAACAAAAAAAAGGAAACACTGAGAATGAAAGTAAAAAGAAAGAAAGCAAAAGTTAAGGAAAAATGAAACTTTAAATAAATAAAGTTATCAGAAAAAAAAACGAGCAAACAAAAAACGAAACAAAAATTTCATTACCAAAATTTACCAAATAATAAAACACTGAGAAAGAAAAAAAAAAGAAACAATGAGAGAAAGAAAGAACGAAACTTTAAGAAAAAGAAAAAAACTGAGAGAAAGAAAGAGGAAAAGAATTATATACAAAACGTAATGAAAAAAATCACAAGGTTACCAAAATGCGAAACATGGAAATTAGAAATTAGCAAAAATTAATTACCATAACAAAAAGAAAAAAAAGAAATACCGAAAGAAAGAAATTTAAAAAAAGTAACGAAGAAAGAAAGAAAAAGAAATAAAAAAAAATAGCATCTCTAACAAGCAAATATAAATAAAACCCGATAAAAAAATAATGTAAGAAAAAAGTCAAATGAATCTTATTGAATGAATAAAAATGAAGAAATATTAAATGAAGCAAAGATGACAAATGTGAAGAAAAAAAAAAAGAATAAGTTAACAAATTTCAAGAAAATTCTAAACGGAAAGACACGATGAAAACGGTAAGGCGTTACAAGCGGCTGTAAAAATGAAACAAGATGATTTCCAATGATGGCGAATTCAATAAATACGGAAGGCCAGAAGAGCAAAAAAAAAACACAAAATATATGACAACGCAAAACAGTTGATGTCGATTCCATTTGACCCTGAAGAGAGTGAAAGTAGAAACTGAAAATAACGCGAATAATTTTTTTTACACAGAAACAAAAAAAAGGAAGAAGTTGATGAAAAAAAAAAAGGTTTTAAGCCAAGTTTTTTATTAATTTATAATTTTCTTTATTTTATTTTTATTTTGACATTGTTTACATTGACAGTCGTGTTATTCATCGGCCGCTAAAATGAAATGTTTGCCGTGGAGTGTCCTGCTGTCTTTTATTTCACTTTAAATTTTACTCTCTCTCTCTCTCTCGCTCTCTCTCTCTCTCTCTCTCTCTCTCTCTCTCTCTCTCTCTCTCTCTGTGTGTGGGTGTGTGTGTGGGTGTGCGTGCCTCTCTGTTCATCTCTATTTAAAGACCACTCTTTTTGTCTCCCGCTCTCCCCCTATTTCAGTAGAGACCCCGCTTTTTTCTTTATCTCCTCTCTCTCTCTCTCTCTCTCTTTTTCTCTTTCTCTCTCTCTCTCTCTCTCTCTCTTTCTCTCTCTCTCTTTCTCCTTTATTTTCTATTTAGATAAAGACTACTCCTTTTATCTCCTCTGTTTTTGCCTTTCTATCTCTCTCTATCTCTATTTCGTTACGGGCTTTTTACTTATCTGCCATCCACTCCATCTCTCTTTTTTTCATTCTCCGCTCTTCATCTCTCTCTCTCTCAATCTCTTTCTCTTTCACTCTCTCTTTCTCTCAATAGGGGCCTTCTTTTTTTCTTAAATACTTTCTCAATCTGTTCTTTCTTAATATTTCCCTGTCTCTCTCTTTCGACCTCTCTCTCTCTTTCAATAGGAACCTCCCTATTGTCTCCGTATCCCCCCTCTCTCTCTCCCCCCAATAGGGAACTCCGTTTTTCCTTATTTCTTCTTTTGTCTGTTTCTTGATATTTCTCTCTCCCTCTCTCTTTTTTTTCACTCACTCCCTACCACTTTTTCGCTAGAGACCTCCTTATCTTCTCCGTCTCCCCCTTAGTCTCCATTCCTCTCTCTCTCTTTCTCTTTCTCTCTCTCTCTCTCACTCTCTTCTTTTTTTCTTATCTCCTCTTACTGTCTCTTTTTTCTTAATATTTCTCTCTCTCCCCTCTCTTTTTTCTCTCTCTTTCTCTCTCCCTTTCAATAGGAATCTCCCTGTCTTCTTCATTTCCTCTCTCTCTTCCTTCATCTCTCTCTCAATAGGGGCCTCCTTTATTTCTTATTTTGTCTCTCTCTTTTCTTAATATTTTTCTCTATATATATTTATCAATCCACCCACGAGGATCGAATGCGGCACAAGGCCGTTTTAATGTGGGTATCCCCGAGCCCGTAGTCTCGGCCAAAAATATGGCCTTTCTGAACCCGCCTAGACGGGTTCAGGCCCTGTCAACCTCCCCGGACGAAACCTTGCCCCTCGGCAAAGCCTCGTCCGGGTTCCCCTCTGCTAATGCAGAGAGTTCGACATATTTTTCTCTCTCACCCACCCCACTCCTCTCCTTCCTCATCTCTTTTCCGCTAGGGACCTCACTTTTTACCCATTTATCTATCTTAGTATCTCTTGCTGAAAGACACGTGGTCATAGATTCCACCGATGTTGGGGGACCCCTTTCAGGTGACCCCCGTCTAGGGAGCCCTCTGCCCAGCGATACTGTGCCATCATCGCAATGCCTGTTTACATAACTTTTGACCCCAGACTACCCCCATGCGGTTGGTAGTACTGGGTTCGTTATATGGTACTAGTAAAAGCCCTAGAGTCCTGACATAAATAAGCAATGAAGGAGTGAATAAACTTCGGAGACGCTTCTACGATTTCTCTAACATTGTCAAAAGATGAAGCTGCAAAAATTCGAATCAGCTTAACCGTCATATATTTTTGTATAGTTGGCTCAATACAAGTCCCGTGGGCCACTCAGGGTAGAGTGTTAACCCTCTTTTCTCTTTATGCCCTAGAAATTTCAACTCTTAAGAATAAGTCTAAAACCTTGTTGTTGCTCACATGTTCGATCCATCGTATGCTCAGCATCTTTCTGTAGAACCACATTTTTGTTGCTTCAAGTCTCTACTTTAACTTTGAGTAGATTATCCACTGTTATGTACGAGGACAGATATTACCTAACAGTTCATTACTCTTTTTTTTTTTTTGTTTTTAACGAAATTTTTCCATTTCTTAATACTTTGCTTAGCTTTTGGAAGGCACCTTACAGACTTCTCTTTCGTTACTTTCAGAACTAATGTTCATACGCGTTTCATTCTTTAGTTACATCAGCTCAGACATTTCCGGTGAAGATACGCTTTGCCGCGTCCATATTGTTGAATCACCCACATTCCTTCCGTATTCCTTTGGTAAGAAGGGTCAAATAGACTCTTCCTGTCGTGAAATGTCTTCATATCTATCCTCCTTATCTGCGTAACCTGCGTAGTGAAGCGGGACAGAGCGAAAACACATAATATACTTAGGTTCAGTAAATAGATGGCGGAACAAGGTTAAGGGGAGATGACAAAAAGAGAAAATTTATTAAGAGCTACAAAGGACAGGAAATTGTGGAGAGTCATGATCGCCAACGTCCTGAAGGGACACGACACATAGAAGAAGAAGAAGAATGAGCTTGAGTAAATGGATGGCGGAACAAGGTTTAGGAGAGATAACAAAAAGATAACATTTATTAAGAGCTACAAAAGAGAGAAAATTGTGGAGAGCCATGATCACCTACGTCATTAAAGGGACACGGCACATATCGAGGGTGGAAATTGCCATCTCCCACAACGGTGAAATGACTTTATAAGTATCGTCGTCTAAAGTGTCGTAGGTAATAGGCACATGGGCGAGTGCTTCGAAATTAGAGAGGTCCACGGTTACGTGCCGTGTCCCAGCCGCTCATGTTGTTCGAACCATTGTACTAGGTATCCACTAATTTCAGTCGCGGCTCGAGGTAACGCGAGGGGGGGGAGTCATTTATTCGAGACGATAAGCGAAGTGGATTTGTTTTTTTAAATTACTTTTGCCAGAAAGGGAAGTATTTAATTCAGGGTTCCCTTCTCCTAGATATTTCTTCTCCCAAGGACCAGTTTGTCCTGCTATTTTATCCATAGCTGGGGGGAATATGGGAAGGAATTAGATCTTTCCCAAGAGTATTAGCGTGTAAATGAATGTAATGAACTCGACTGGAATTCGAACTCGGCTCTCAATTTCTAAATTCAAACCGCTAACCATTATCTAAGCTTAGATGTGGCACAAGGTCAAAGGTATACGGCACTCAGTAAGAATCGAACTCACTCTTCAGTCGTAATTGTTCTAGCGAGACAAGCTTTCTAACAATTAAACAACGTTGAGATTCCCAAATATTTTCTAAGCGTATCATAGATGTGGCACAAGGCCGAAAGTATGGCGCACCTAGTGAGGATAGAACTCACTTTTCGGTCGTAATTAATCAAGCGAGACAAGGGTGCTGACCATTACACCACGTCGAGGTGCCCTGATTTGATAAGCGTTCCTTCGATGTGGCACAAGGCCGAAACTGTGGGGCACCCAGTGAGGATCGAACTCACTTTTCGGTCGTAATTGATCAAGCGAGACAAGCGTGCTAACCATTACACCACGTCGAGGTGCCCTGATTTGATAAGCGTTCCTTCGATGTGGCACAAGGCCGAAAGTATGGGGCACCCAGTGAGGATCGAACTCACTATTCGGTCGTAATTGATCAAACGAGACAAGCTTGCTAACCATTACACCACGTCGAGGTGCCCTGATTTGATAAGCGTTCCTTCGATGTGGCACAAGGCCGAAAGTATGGCGCATCCAGTGTGGATCGAACTCACTTTTTGGTCGTAATTGATCAAACGAGACAAGCGTGCTAACCATTACACCACGTCGAGGTGCCCTGATTTGATAAGCATTCCTTCGATGTGGCACAAGGCCAAAAGTATGGGGCACCCAGTGAGGATCGAACTCACTATTCGGTCGAAATTGATCAAACGAGACAAGCTTGCTAACCATTACACCACGCCCATTCCCCCACCCTCATTAATTCCGAATTGATATCAAGTGAATTTTTTGTGACCTTTCCTAGCATAGGCATTTTTCTCAAGTCATTTTTAAATGTTATAAGTGATGTCGGATTGAGAATTAATCGACCCCAGGGCCTGATCGAAATGATAAACGGGGTGTGGCATACAGTTTTCAATTGGGGTGACGGTCACATCTATGATGTTCACGTCGGATTATCTCCCAAGATGCTATTTGGTCTTTCATTCTTCCTTTGGGTGACGCCAGACGTTTACGAGCAAGTATAATGAAATTATATCTAAATGGTTACGAATATTAAGACTTCAGAGGGGTTTTGTTTTCACCATATTTTTATAGAATGTGCGGGTGGAGCAATTAATAGCGGCTTCGAATGAGAAATCAGAGGATCGAGTTCGAGACCCACATAAGCTCGTTACATTCACTTATGCAAGTAGCAGCATAAAGAAAAGGTATGAATCTTTAATTTGCACCCCCTAGATATGGGTTAAATAATAGGATTTATGTCCAGAAAAAAATCATTGTTATCTCCAAAAAAAAAGTTTATGTAATATTCGTAAAAAAAAGAATTCTTTACAATCCAAATAAATATATTGAATTTAAATAAAGGTCGATAACTGGTAAATACAAATCAATCAACTTTCATATTATTTTGATTGGATGCTTAAGGCAATCATTTACGACGTCTTTCACATAAGACCTACGAAGATTTTTCTAAAGGACTTATTGAAAGAAGAGTAAATTTTACTGCCTCTAAAACCAAACTGTTCTCAGTTAACGCTATAGAGAAACTTTAATTGCCGCTACCTACAAAGGAACATTCCGCCTATATTCGCCATATTGGCAATACAAAGAATTTTATCTTAACAATACTTGCCTTTTCGTTTCACAATGGTTCTATTTGCCCTTTCATGCTACCATACAAATAATAACGTCCAACAGCAAGGACTCTGACCAGAATTTATTGAGGAGCATGGAACCACCTCTTAATTGCTGGTCTTCCCAAGTCCATTCTGACCCGGGGTGGTAGCACCTGTTAGGGTCCCAGCTATGGGCAAATAGTAAACCCCCCCACCAATGGTTCAAAACACTATGAAAGTATAAAAATAGGTTTTAATACCAGCAATACTCTTTTGGAAAATTTTTTACCCGCAATACATTTTTGAAAAAAAATATTACCAACAATATATTTTTGAAAAAAAAAACAGTATCAGCAATATAAATATTTGTTGGCTTTAAATGACCTATTGAGGTTGATAATCCGTAAAACAAACCAGATCAAACAGCATTCTACAATTGGTTGATACTTTCGTCACTATAGAAACTTAAAGACAAATTATATATTTAAAAAAATATAAAAGAATTCAAACAAAACCTAATTTTTTTTCCAAATTTCTTGTAGTTACGATCACACCGTTTTATAAAAACATTTTCAAAAAAGTGTCCTGAGTATGACAATAAACTACATCCACGTCCAGGGTAAGACGATAAACTACGTCCAACAGCAAAGCCTCTGATCAGAAGGTTTTAAAGAGCATGGAACCACCTCTTATTTGCTGGTGTTCACAGGTCCTCCCTGACCCGTGTTGGTAGCACCTGTTAGGGTCCCAGCTATGGGCAAATAGTTTACCCCAAAACTGAGGCAAAAAGCATTATGAAAGTGTAAAAATAGGTTTTAATACCAGAAATATTTTGTAAAAAATTATTACCAGAAATTAATTTTTGAAGGAAGGAAAAAATGACTATTACCATCAATACACTTTTGAAAAAAAAATATTGCAAGCAATACGTTTTTAAAAAATAAATATTACCAGCAATACAATTTTTAAAATAATATTACCAGCTATACACTTTTTAGAAGTAGATTTTTGAAAAAGAAATATTGCCAGCAATACGTTTTTGAAAAAAAAATATTACCAGCAATACATTTTTTAAATAATATTACCAGCTAAATATTTTTAGGATAAAAAAAATTTTACCAGACGTAGATTTTTGAAAAAGAAATATTGCCAGCAATACGTTTTTGAAAAAAAAATATTACCAGCAATACATTTTTGAAAATAATATTACCAGCTATATATTTTTACGATAAAAAAAATATTACCAGACGTAGATTTTTGAAAAAGAAATATTGCCAGCAATACGTTTTTGAAAAAAAAATATTACCAGCAATACATTTTTGAAAATAATATTACCAGCTATATATTTTTACGATAAAAAAAATATTACCAGACGTAGATTTTTGAAAATAATATTACCAGCTATATATTTTTACGATAAAAAAATATTACCAGACGTAGATTTTTGAAAAAGAAATATTGCCAGCAATACGTTTTTGAAAAAAAAATATTACCAGCAATACATTTTTGAAAATAATATTACCAGCTATATATTTTTACGATAAAAAAAATATTACCAGACGTAGATTTTTGAAAATAATATTACCAGCTATATATTTTTACGATAAAAAAATATTACCAGACGTAGATTTTTGAAAAAGAAATATTGCCAGCAATACGTTTTTGAAAAAAAATATTACCAGCAATACATTTTTGAAAATAATATTACCAGCTATATATTTTTAGGATAAAAAAAATTTTACCAGACGTAGATTTTTGAAAAAGAAATATTGCCAGCAATACGTTTTTGAAAAAAAAATATTACCAGCAATACATTTTTGAAAATAATATTACCAGCTATATATTTTTACGATAAAAAAATATTACCAGACGTAGATTTTTGAAAATAATATTACCAGCTATATATTTTTACGATAAAAAAAATATTACCAGACGTAGATTTTTGAAAAAGAAATATTGTCAGCAATACGTTTTTGAAAAAAAATATTACCAGCAATACATTTTTTAAAATAATATAACCAGGATAAAAAAAATATTACCAGACGTAGATTTTGGAAAAAACAAAATATTACCAGCAATAAAAATTTTGTCGGTATTAAATTTTGTCGTTGAGGTTGATATGCCGTAAAACAAATCAAACCAAACCAAATATTTTTTTAAAAAATTCTTCAAGTATATGAAATGATAGACGTTACAAGAATGTGGCATTTAAACACAACGATAATCCCAGTAGTAATAAGAGGACTAGGAATGCTCAAGAAAACTACTGACACACACATCAAGAAAATCACAGGAAATCTGCTGACATACCTTGAATAAACTCTTCAATAAATTCTTTAGAAAAATTTTCAACTCCCTGAGATTTTAGGAGAAAGATTTGAACGGTGTTTGAGATAACGTCGCTAATTATTTAATAAATGCTAATGTGGAAATTTATTTT
>OZ010607.1:73527442-73562442 GCA_963932145.1 Acanthosepion lycidas | reverse complement strand
AAATCAAAGTACTATAGACTGGCCCGGAAACTCTTTCGATTTAAATCCAATCGAGAATCTGTGTTCACCTTAAAGGAACGACTTCGTGGAATGGATATATCAACACACTGAAGACTTACCAGTGAGCAAATCAAAGTACTATGGACTGGCCCTGAAACTCTCTTGATTTAAATCCAATCGAGAATCTGTGGTCAACCTGCAAGGAACGACTTCGTGGAATGGACATATCAACACAGTGAAAAGCCTTACCAGTGAGCAAATCAAAGTACTATTGACTGGCCCGGAAAGTCTCTTGATTTAAATCCAATCAAGAATCTGTGGTCAATCTGAAAAGAATGACTTCAGGGAATGGACATAGGAACACACTGAAAAGCCTTACCAGTGAGCAAATCAAAATACTATAGACTGACCCGGAAACTCTCTTGATTTAAATCCAATCGAGAATCTGTTGTCAATCTGCAAGGAACGACTTCGGGGAATGGACATAGGAACACACTGAAAACCCTTACCAGTGAGCAAATCAAAGTACTATAGACTGGTCCGGAAATTCTCTTGATTTAAATCCAATCGAGAATCTGTTGGAAAATCTGAAAAGTAGGACTTCGGGGAATGTACATATGCACACACTGAAAAGCCTTACCAGTGAGAAAATCAAAGTACTATAGAATGGTCTGGAAACTCCTTAGATTTAAATCCAATCCAGCATCAGTGGTCAATCTGCAAAGAACGACTTCGTGGAATGGACATATGAACACACTGAAAAGCTGTGACGTTGTCCCCTGGTAGCAGCGCCAACCGTGACGTTCTATCCTGTAGTCACGGCACCAGTTGTGACGTCCTCGTCGCGGCCCCAGCCGTTCGCTCCTCGCTGCTCCGTTCGGGTGTCGCTGCTCCAAATGTGACGTTCTAACCTTTTGGTGATTCGGGTGGGAATCTCGTTAGATTTGATATCAGCCTCGTCGTTCCCAACTCGCTTCCAACGCCTGGTTACCAAGGTAACTGCACTGATCCCCCAGTCCGCCTACCCACGTTGTGAATTGATCTTAGGCAGACGAGATCAAACAGTGGTTGGGGCCGTACTGCAAACCGAGTTCAACGGGGGTGATACCACACAAATATGCATAAAAGACAATAAAATGAAAACTCAAAAGTTCAAAGTATCAAAGAAAAAGGTAACAAACTTTATGTCTAGTTGTTCGATACATAGGACTGCATCTATCTCCCGACCCGCTCTATGGATTGTGACACGTCGTTTTCCGCTAGGCAAGTTTTAACACTTCAAGTTGTCTGCTCTCCAAGAAATTGGTGTTTCGGTGGGTCTTTGGAGGAAAGTCAAAAAAAAAACTTATTTCGGTAATCTGGATCTAAGTCGCTCTTCAAAATAATTGTTCTTGGTTTGAAGAGGGGTCCGGAATGTGCGTGAATCTTGGTCAGCTATCTGCGAGGCTTGCTTCAACTGAAGACTGACTCTGGGAACTGCTGGAACTCAACTCAACTCTGCTCGTTGTGGCTTCGTTTATATGGGCGCCGACCAAAACCGGGGTGAGTTTGTCGGCGCCGGGGGGTTCCTCGATAATTCTAAATACATATCCACCTCTCTGGTTAGGAATTTCCACATTTTTCCATTTTTGGGAAACTTTCCTCACTCCCACCTTCTCATCATACTTCAGAGGGGCGGGAACTGCCCTCCCCACATCTTCGTAGCAACCTCTCTTACTCATCCTCCAGATGGGCTGCAACAGCCTCCCTCGTGCGTCAATTGATCACCAATGATGTCTTAGTCGGGCGTGGACGAATCCGCAGCTTTGTTTCAGGAAGAGAAAAAAAATATCTTGCTTAACTAAAAAAAAATTATCTCTTCTCTTTCCCTTTTCTTCCTCTTAATGGTGTTATCATTTCTCTGGCCGCGAACGGGACAATATGACAATGCCGGTCATAATTCTTGTTCTACACGTGGTTTACGTCAGGTATTTTATCGCTAATTATCAGAAGGTGTGGTCTTCCTAACACGGTCTCAAAAAGAAACATCTCCAAAGTTCCAGTCAGTCTGTCGCCTCGAAGAAAGAAAAAAAAAACATTTCTAGGTTCCCATTCATTTTCCTTCGGTACATATTTCTGATAACATAATTTTATTATCGCAGGCTAAGGATGGTCCGTCGAAGGAAAATCGGTCAACGGACACTAGTAGGTGGTCCTTAATTTTTCATATCTGTCCAAAGTCCCTTTTAGATGCCTGTTTTTCGTCACTTATCGAAATAACATTTTCATTTGAATTTTTGTTCTTTGGCCAGCCGGTCTGTAGTTGATAATAAGATGTCTTCCCGTACCAATAGTTTGTTTTCATATCCTTAGATAACACAGCCGATGCCAAAACATATCTGATTCTTTCTTTCTTTCCCTCTCTTTCCACTCAGAATTTCCCTGTCATTGTAATGACACTCTTTCGCCATTTGTTACTTATCAAAATATCCTTTTATCCATTGTCTCTTAGCCGTGTGTGTGTTCTTGCTTATCACTCACGATTCGGTCCTTAGCCTCTCCTCTTTCCTCTTTTCTTTCTTTTCCCTTTCTGCCTCGTTAAATGGTGCCACAAGCCATACCAGTGAGCAAATCAAAGTACTAAAGACTGGCCCAGAAACTCTCTTGATTTAAATCTAATCGAGAATATGTGGTCAATCTGCAAAGAACGACTTCGTGGAATGGACATATCAACACACTGAAAAGCCTTACCAGTGAGCAAATCAAAGTACTATTGATTGACCCGGAAACTCTTTTGATTTAAATCCAATCGAGAATCTGTGGTCAATCTGAAAAGAATGACTTCAGGGAATGGACATAGGAACACACTGAAAAGCCTTACCAGTGAGCAAATCAAACCACTATAGACTGGCCCAGAAACTCTCTTGATTTAAATCTCATCGAGAATCTGTTGTCAATCTGCAAGGAACGACTTTGTGGAATGGACATATCAACACACTGAAAAGCCTTACCAGTGAGAAAATCAAAGTACTATGAAATGGTCTGGAAACTCCTTAGATTTAAATCCAATCCAGCATCAGTGGTCAATCTGCAAAGAACGACTTCGTGGAATGGATATATGAACACACTGAAAAGCCTTACCAGTGATCAAATCAAAGTACTATTGACTGGCCCAGAAACTTTCTTGATTTAAATCCAATCGAGAATCTGCGGTCAGTCTGCAAGGAACGACTTCGTGGAATTAACATATGACCACACTGAAAAGCCTTACCAGTGAGCAAATCAAAGTACTATTGACTGTCCCGGAAAGTCTCTTGATTTAAATCCAATCGAGAATCTGTGGTCAATTTGCAAAGAACGACTTCGGGGAATGGACATATGAACACACTAAAAAGCCTTACCAGTGAGCAAATCAAAGTACTAAAGTTTGACCCAGAAACTTTCTCGATTTAAATCCAATCGAGAATCTGCGGTCAGTCTGCAAGGAACGACTTCGTGGAATTAACATATGAACACACTGAAAAGCCTTACCAGTGGGCAAATCAAAGTACTATTGACTGGCCTTGAAACTCTCTTGATTTAAATCCAATCGAGAATCTGTGGTCAATCTGCAAGGAACGACTTCGTGGAATGGACATACGAACACACAGGCAAGCCTTACCAGTGAGCAAATCAAAGTACTATAGACTGGCCCGGAAACTCTCTTGATTTAAATCCAATCGAGAATCTGCGGTCAATCTGCAACGAACGACTTCGGGGAATGGACATACGAACACACTGAAAAGCCTTACCAGTGAGCAAATCAAAGTACTATTGACTGGCCCGGAAAGTCTCTTGATTTAAATCCAATCGATAATCTGTGGTCAATCTGCAAGGAACGTCTTTGTGGAATGGACATATCAACACACTGAAAAGCCTTACCAGTGAGCAAATCAAAGTACTATTGACTGGCCTGGAAACTCTCTTGATTTAAATCCAATCGAGAATCTGTGGTCAATCTGCAACGAACGACTTCGGGGAATGGACATACGAACACACAGGCAACCCTTACCAGTGAGCAAATCAAAGTACAATAGACTGCCCACAAGCCTACAAGCAACGACTTCGTCGAATGGTCATTCGAAGTACTAACATTTGCACTTGATTTATGTTTTATTGAAAAATTACAAAAAAATCATAACGGAATTATTCGTTTTGTTTCAGTTAATTTGCATAAGTGTGTATTTTTCTCCTCCCACATGCGCTTCCTTGGCATATCGTAGATTTTGAAATGTTTTTAAAATCACAGTGCTAGGGTAATTTTCTTTAAATTCTTTTTCGTTATTGGCTGTCCAATCACAGAATTTTCACTTGAACGTCAAAATTCTTTCATCTCTCTACTATTACCCTCTTGACGATCTATTCTTGATGTCAAAAGCCTTCTTGCTCCTTGATTTGCCTTGTCCCTAGGCTGTCAAAATGTTTTTCCTCCGCATCTACTAACCTGAGCTCTATATATTTGAAAAAATAAGCTCACAATCCCCCAATCCATTCAGGTTGTTGCTAGACCTTAAGACCACATCTCTCATTGCTCAGTATATACGAAAAAATAATTTTCCATAAACTGGAAATGGATTCTTCACAATTTTGGCAGTTTTTAACCGCTGAGCTGTAAACGATCTACAAGTGTAACAATTTTTACACAAACCATCAGGCCTTCATAAAAATACACGTCTCTCAAAAGAATATGTACTAAAAAAACAACACAGACAATTAAACATCAATCAATTAAATACTGATTAGCTACGCAGGAATATCTTTTAGATTTATTTACAATCTCTAGATGAATATAGAAATATAGAAACTACAGTGGCCATAAAGTGAGGGGTCAGTTTATGTATTTATTATAATGTAGAATTGATTCCCCACTTTATATCGATATAACTTCTTGTTTCTGTATCAAATTCTGATTTGGTATGAATCCACATCTTCTCCCCAAGCTATGGGTTAATTAGTAAGGCTTCTATCACGAAACCATTATTAACTAAAAAAAATGATATCTAAAAATATTTTCTGCCTCTAAATAACCTGCAAAGGGTTGATAAACCGTAGAAAACAAATCAATCAAGCTACTTTACGTCGGTGACTGATGCCAAAATGCCGAGTGGTTAAAAACGTTTGCTTTCTGACCGGGGTTCGAATCTCACTATGGTTGATTTGTCAGATAGGTGACTTCTTGATGTTATCAGTTTGGAGGAGGCGATCACAGCGTGCACCACCGTTGGAAAGTTACTGAAAACCTTACCACGTGTTGACCCAAGCTTTTTTGAGTGAAATTGAGTTGACTGAACCCTTTAGTGAGCTGTCGATGGGTGTGCTAGCATGAAGTCACAAGTCATCGTGACCGAGGGTTTGAGTGTGCTTGTCTTGTTCAGATTGTTAATCACGTCAGAAAAACACGCTCTCTTCCAGAATCTGTAACTAAGGTCCAGTCAGCATAGTTATTATTTTCCTGGGCGTTTCACCCTAAGAAAGGCGAGAGCAAGAACACATTTCATGGCAAAAAAATGTGTGAGATAAGAAGAACATTCCCTGGGTAAAAAAGAGAGACAAAGAAGGAATTAAAAAAAAATAAGATGGGAAAGAGAGAAGAAAAGAGAGAGAGAGAGAACAGCTGAAAGGAAAATGAAATTAGACGAAGATAAAGCTGATGAAAAAACAGATGATATACTCTTCCCTTTTTTTTTTTCTAAGCGTTTCACCCTAAGCAAGGCGGGAAGACACTAGCACGCAAGGGGTTACAGAGAGTTGGAGCGAGAGAAAAAAGGAGTGATAGAGGAAAGGATGAAAAGAATGATAGGGGATAGATCAGGGCATCTGGAGACGTCGATTAACATTACATTTGAATAGTTGGAGATTATAGCTATCAGGGAATCAGGAAAAGAGGAAGGGAGTTCCACAGGCGAGAATTGCGAGAAGCTACTATAGTAGAAGAGACGGCTAACATTTAACAGTTTTGTCAGTGAAAGACATTATAAACAAGTGTGTTCTGTGGCTGTTAAACAAACATAAATGTGGCTGAGCAGGCGTCTGCAATGGGGATTAGCTAGCCGACCAAGTAGATGGGCATCATTGGATACAAGTGTCTAGCCATCCATCCAGGTTCATACAAACTTTTTTCCAACGTAGATTACATTGATCGAAGGTTCTAAGTTTTTAATCTGCATTCGTATAAACCGTACCCAGATTTTTGTTTACGACATAAATAAGTTCTGATTGAAAGATATGTTTTTGGGAGCCCACAAAAGTGGGTTTAGGTCATTGAGGATATGTGTCTGGTTCTCTGTACAACGGGGATACATGTGCCTGTCTATAGTTTAAATTCTAAGTGTGTTTGCTGGAGATGTGCGTATGCTTATGTTACTAAAACATGTGTGGGTGGCTTCAATTGAAACTTCTACAATGTTTTTCTTTTTCTCTTGCTGACATGTTTGGATCAAGTACGACCATCTAGATCACAGTTAAGATAGTCACGCCCCTGCTCCAATGCGATCAGTGAATTCGGTTCCTTGTAAACGTTTCAATACACAGGTGTGGACTCACGCACCTTTCATTACTGACAATAGATCTAGCAGCTTTTTCTTCTTTCGTTTTATTTCTTTTCTCTCTCTCTCTCTCTCTCTCTCTCTCTCTCTCTCTCTTTTTTTTTTTTTTTTTTTTTTTTTTTTGCTGTTGCCTGGAGTGTAGGTTCGATTGGCTTAACGGTTAATTACAAATGGAATCTGTTAATCGAATTCAAATATTATCTATGGGTAAGTAATCTAAGTGAATCCTGTTAATATAAAATATTAAAACTGATCTACAAAGGATTCTTTATGCTTTTATCTATTTTAATTTATAAGTTAATCTATATTTAATTTTAATCTGTTCTATCAATTATAATTTAATCTATAATTTTTTTAACATATATAATTCTATCTAATCCTTTATATTTTAATCTATAATTAATCTATATAATCTTTAAATTAAATCTTAAGTTTAATGTAGTTTTTATCTTTTATTAACATATTTCAATGTTTTTCGTTTTTGCTGTCAAATTTTCTTTTGGGCTATTACTTATCTATTTATTTTAATTTGTTCTTTTGTCTTATTGTTTTTAATATTCAGGTGTTTATTGTTTATTTACTAATAATGTCTTATTCTATTTTGTTATAATATTAAATTCCTTTGTTTAATATTAAAATTAATTCGTCCTTGCATGGAGTATTGCTGCCATATATGGTCTGGAGCCCCTTCTGTTTGCCTCGGGGTTCTTGATACGCTCCAGAGGCGGATATGCAATATAATTGGCCCTGCTCTGGCATCTCATCTACAGTTACTTTCTCACAGACGCGCTGTAGCCTCTCTCTGTCTGTTCTACAAATACTTTCATGGAAATTGCTCCAAGGAGCTGCATTCGCTGGTTCACAGACTTCATGAGTTAAAGCGTCCTACGAGGCTGGCATCCCGCTCTCACCCTTTCACTGTCGAAACTCCTTCATGTAGCCATCTCTTCTATTCCAATAGCATCATACCTCGCACCTCTCGCCTGTGGAACACCCTTCCCAATTACAGTTTCCGTGAGAGCTATAAGCTCCAGCTATTCAAGTGTAATGTCAATCAACATCTCCAGTTAACTGGATATATCCACTACCCTCATCCTTTCTTCTATCACTCCTATCTGGTCTTGTTCCAAATCTTCTGCAACCTCCTGCGTCCTAATGGCTTGCTCGAGGCGTAATGCTTAATATATAGATATATATATATATATATATATAAAAGTGAACATAGAAGTCAACACTTAGAGGCAACAGTCTGTTTCATGCTAGATGCAATCTTCAAGCCACGAATGCTGTTATTTTTGTTGGCTATTTATGTATAGGAGTCAGTGATGCATTGTAAAAAACGAGAAAAATAACAGCACGCGTGGCATGAAAACCGCGTCTAACATGAAACAGACTGTCGCCCCTAAGTGTTGACTTCTATGTTCACTTTTAAATTTACACACGGTATATCTCCGATATTGAGCACTTTAACCCATAAATATAGCACAACATCAGACTATATTTCTTCATATATATATATATATATTTATATATATATACCTCAACTTTGTATATAAATCACTCTTCATATTTACATTTAATATTATAGTATTATGGAGTTAGGCTAGGAACAAGACCTGGTAGTCTATGGCATCTGGGTAAATATTAGCCTACCAGATACCTCAACTTTGTATATAAAGACCTCTTCCTATTTACATTTAATATTATAGTATTATAGAATTAGGCTAGGAACAAGTGCTAGTAGTCTATGGCATCTGGTAAATATTAGCCTACCAGATATTTCAACTTTGTATATAAAGCCCTCTTCCTATTTACATTTAATATTATAGTATTATGGAGTTAGGCTAGGAACAAGTCTTGGTAGTCTATGGCATCTGGGTAAATATTAGCCTACCAGACAACTCAACTTTGTATATAAAGCCGTCTTCCTATTTACATTTAATATTATAGTATTCTGGAGTTAGGCTGGGAACAAGTGCTGGTAGTTTATGGCATCTGGGTAAATATTAGCCTACCAGATACCTCAACTTTGTATATAAAGCCCTCTTCTTATTTACATTTAATATAGTATTATGGATTTAGGCTAGGAACAAGTCCTGGAAGTCTATGGCGTCTTGGTAAATATTAGCCTAACAGTTACCTCAACTTTGTATTTACAGCGCTCTTCCTATTTACATTTAATATTATACTATTATGGTCTTAGGCTGGGAACAAGTGCTGGTAGTCTATGGCATCTGGGTAAATATTAGCCTACCAGTTACCTCAACTTTGTATTTACAGAGCCCTTCCTATTTACATTTAATATTATAGTATTATGGAGTTAGGCTAGGAACAAGTCCTGGTAGTCTATGGCATCTGGGTAAATATTAGCCTACCAGTTACCTCAACTTTGTATTTACAGAGCTCTTCCTATTTACCTTTAATATTATAGTATTATGGAGTTCGGCTAGGAACAAGTCCTGGTAGTCTATGGCATCTGGGTAAATATTAGCCTACCAGATACCTCAACTTTGTATATAAAACCCTCTTCCTATTTACATTTAATATAGTATTATGGAGTTAGACTAGGAACAAGTCCTGGTAGTCTATGGCGTCTTGGTAAATATTAGCCTACCAGTTACCTCAACTTTGTATTTACAGCGCTCTTCCTATTTACATTTAATATTATAGTATTATGGAGTAAGGCTAGGAACAAGTCCTGGTAGTCTTTGGCATCTGGGTAAATATTAGCCTACCAGATACCTCAACTTTGTATATAAAGCCCTCTTCCTATTTACATTTAATATAGTATTATGGAGTTAGACTAGGAACAAGTCCTGGTAGTCTATGGCGTCTTGGTAAATATTAGCCTGCGAGTTACCTCAACTTTGTATTTACAGCGCTCTTCCTATTTACATTTAATATTATAGTGTTATGGAGTTAGGCTAGGAACAAGTCCTGGTAGTCGATGGCGTCTTGGTATATATTAGCATACCAGTTACCTCAACTTTGTATTTACAGAGCTCTTCCTATTTACATTTAATATTATAGTATTATGGAGTTAGGCTAGGAACAAGTCCTGGTAGTATATGGCATCTGGGTAAATATTAGCCTACCAGATACCCCAACTTTGTATATAAAGCCATCTTCCTGTTTACATTTACTATTAAAGTATTATGGATTTAGGCTAGAACTAAGTCCTGGTAGTCTATGGCATCTGGGTTATTATTAGCCTACCAGATACCTCAACTTTGTATATAAAGCCCTCTTCCTATTTACATTTAATATAGTATTATGGATTTAGGCTAGGAACAAGTCCTGGTAGTCTATGGCGTCTTGGTAAATATTAGCCTACCAGTTACCTCAACTTTGTATTTACAGCGCTCTTCCTATTTACATTTAATATTATAGAATTATGGAGTTAGGCTAGGAACAAGTCCTGGTAGTCTATGGCGTCTTGGTAAATATTAGCCTACCAGTTACCTCAACTTTGTATATAAAGACCTCTTCCTATTTACATTTAATATTATAGTATTATGGAGTTAGGCTAGGAACAAGACCTGGTAGTCTATGGCATCTGGGTAAATATTAGCCTACCAGTTACCTGAACTTTGTATTTACAGAGCTCTTCCTATTTACATTTAATATTATAGTATTATGGAGTTCGGCTAGGAACAAGTCCTGGTAGTCTATGGCATCTGGGTAAATATTAGCCTACCAGATACCTCAACTTTGTATATAAAGACCTCTTCCTATTTACATTTAATATTATAGTATTATAGAATTAGGCTAGGAACAAGTGTTAGTAGTCTATGGCATCTGGTAAATATTAGCCTACCAGATATTTCAACTTTGTATATAAAGCCCTCTTCCTATTTACATTTAATATTATAGTATTATGGAGTTAGGCTAGGAACAAGTCTTGGTAGTCTATGGCATCTGGGTAAATATTAGCCTACCAGACAACTCAACTTTGTATATAAAGCCGTCTTCCTATTTACATTTAATATTATAGTATTATGGAGTTAGGCTAGGAACAAGTCCTGGTAGTCTATGGCATCTGGGTAAATATTAGCCTTCCAGATACCTCAACTTTGTATATAAAGACCTCTTCCTATTTACATTTAATATTATAGTATTATAGAATTAGGCTAGGAACAAGTGTTAGTAGTCTATGGCATCTGGTAAATATTAGCCTACCAGATATTTCAACTTTGTATATAAAGCCCTCTTCCTATTTACATTTAATATTATAGTATTATGGAGTTAGGCTAGGAACAAGTGTTAGTAGTCTATGGCATCTGGTAAATATTAGCCTACCAGATATTTCAACTTTGTATATAAAGCCCTCTTCCTATTTACATTTAATATTATAGTATTATGGAGTTAGGCTAGGAACAAGTCTTGGTAGTCTATGGCATCTGGGTAAATATTAGCCTACCAGACAACTCAACTTTGTATTTACAGCGCTCTTCCTATTTACATTTAATATTATAGTATTATGGAGTTAGACTAGGAACAAGTCCTGGTAGTCTATGGCGTCTGGGTAAATATTAGCCTACCAGATACCTCAACTTTGTATATAAAGCCCTCTTCCTATTTACATTTAATATTATAGTATTATGGAGTAAGGCTAGGAACAAGTCCTGGTAGTCTATGGCATCTGGGTAAATATTAGCCTACCAGATACCTCAACTTTGTATATAAAGCCCTCTTCCTATTTACATTTAATATTATAGTATTATAGAATTAGGCTAGGAACAAGTCCTGGTAGTCTATGGCATCTGGGTAAATATTAGCCTACCAGACAACTCAACTTTGTATATAAAGCCCTCTTCCTATTTACATTTAATATAGTATTAAGGAGTTAGACTAGGAACAAGTCCTGGTAGTCTATGGCGTCTGGGTAAATATTAGCCTACCAGATACCTCAACTTTGTATATAAAGCCCTCTTCCTATTTACATTTAATATTATAGTATTATAGAATTAGGCTAGGAACAAGTCCTGGTAGTCTATGGCATCTGGGTAAATATTAGCCTACCAGACAACTCAACTTTGTATATAAAGCCCTCTTCCTATTTACATTTAATATAGTATTAAGGAGTTAGACTAGGAACAAGTCCTGGTAGTCTATGGCGTCTGGGTAAATATTAGCCTACCAGATACCTCAACTTTGTATATAAAGCCCTCTTCCTATTTACATTTAATATTATAGTATTATGGAGTAAGGCTAGGAACAAGTCCTGGTAGTCTATGGCATCTGGGTAAATATTAGCCTACCAGATACCTCAACTTTGTATATAAAGCCCTCTTCCTATTTACATTTAATATTATAGTATTATAGAATTAGGCTAGGAACAAGTCCTGGTAGTCTATGGCATCTGGGTAAATATTAGCCTACCAGACAACTCAACTTTGTATATAAAGCCCTCTTCCTATTTACATTTAATATAGTATTAAGGAGTTAGACTAGGAACAAGTCCTGGTAGTCTATGGCGTCTGGGTAAATATTAGCCTACCAGATACCTCAACTTTGTATATAAAGCCCTCTTCCTATTTACATTTAATATTATAGTATTATAGAATTAGGCTAGGAACAAGTCCTGGTAGTCTATGGCATCTGGGTAAATATTAGCCTACCAGACAACTCAACTTTGTATATAAAGCCCTCTTCCTATTTACATTTAATATAGTATTAAGGAGTTAGACTAGGAACAAGTCCTGGTAGTCTATGGCGTCTGGGTAAATATTAGCCTACCAGATACCTCAACTTTGTATATAAAGCCCTCTTCCTATTTACATTTAATATTATAGTATTATGGAGTAAGGCTAGGAACAAGTCCTGGTAGTCTATGGCATCTGGGTAAATATTAGCCTACCAGATACCTCAACTTTGTATATAAAGCCCTCTTCCTATTTACATTTAATATTATAGTATTATAGAATTAGGCTAGGAACAAGTCCTGGTAGTCTATGGCATCTGGGTAAATATTAGCCTACCAGACAACTCAACTTTGTATATAAAGCCCTCTTCCTATTTACATTTAATATAGTATTAAGGAGTTAGACTAGGAACAAGTCCTGGTAGTCTATGGCGTCTTGGTAAATATTAGCCTACCAGTTACCTCAACTTTGTATTTACAGCGCTCTTCCTATTTACATTCAATATTATAGTATTATGGAGTAAGGCTAGGAACAAGTCCTGGTAGTCTATGGCATCTGGGTAAATATTAGCCTACCAGACAACTCAACTTTGTATATAAAGCCCTCTTCCTATTTACATTTAATATTATAGTATTATGGAGTTAGGCTAGGAACAAGTGTTAGTAGTCTATGGCATCTGGTAAATATTAGCCTACCAGATATTTCAACTTTGTATATAAAGCCCTCTTCCTATTTACATTTAATATTATAGTATTATGGAGTTAGGCTAGGAACAAGTCTTGGTAGTCTATGGCATCTGGGTAAATATTAGCCTACCAGACAACTCAACTTTGTATATAAAGCCGTCTTCCTATTTACATTTAATATTATAGTATTATGGAGTTAGGCTAGGAACAAGTCCTGGTAGTCTATGGCATCTGGGTAAATATTAGCCTACCAGATACCTCAACTTTGTATATAAAGCCCTCTTCCTATTTACATTTAATATAGTATTAAGGAGTTAGACTAGGAACAAGTCCTGGTAGTCTATGGCGTCTTGGTAAATATTAGCCTACCAGTTACCTCAACTTTGTATTTACAGCGCTCTTCCTATTTACATTCAATATTATAGTATTATGGAGTAAGGCTAGGAACAAGTCCTGGTAGTCTATGGCATCTGGGTAAATATTAGCCTACCAGATACCTCAACTTTGTATATAAAGACCTCTTCCTATTTACATTTAATATTATAGTATTATAGAATTAGGCTAGGAACAAGTCCTGGTAGTCTATGGCATCTGGGTAAATATTAGCCTACCAGACAACTCAACTTTGTATATAAAGCCCTCTTCCTATTTACATTTAATATAGTATTAAGGAGTTAGACTAGGAACAAGTCCTGGTAGTCTATGGCGTCTTGGTAAATATTAGCCTACCAGTTACCTCAACTTTGTATTTACAGCGCTCTTCCTATTTACATTCAATATTATAGTATTATGGAGTAAGGCTAGGAACAAGTCCTGGTAGTCTATGGCGTCTTGGTATATATTAGCCTACCAGTTACCACAACTTTGTATATAAAGCCCTCTTCCTATTTACATTTAATATTATAGTATTATGGAGTAAGGCTAGGAACAAGTCCTGGTAGTCTATGGCATCTGGGTAAATATTAGCCTACCAGATACCTCAACTTTGTATATAAAGACCTCTTCCTATTTACATTTAATATTATAGTATTATAGAATTAGGCTAGGAACAAGTCCTGGTAGTCTATGGCATCTGGGTAAATATTAGCCTACCAGACAACTCAACTTTGTATATAAAGCCCTCTTCCTATTTACATTTAATATAGTATTAAGGAGTTAGACTAGGAACAAGTCCTGGTAGTCTATGGCGTCTTGGTAAATATTAGCCTACCAGTTACCTCAACTTTGTATTTACAGCGCTCTTCCTATTTACATTCAATATTATAGTATTATGGAGTAAGGCTAGGAACAAGTCCTGGTAGTCTATGGCATCTGGGTAAATATTAGCCTACCAGATACCTCAACTTTGTATATAAAGACCTCTTCCTATTTACATTTAATATTATAGTATTATAGAATTAGGCTAGGAACAAGTGTTAGTAGTCTATGGCATCTGGTAAATATTAGCCTACCAGATATTTCAACTTTGTATATAAAGCCCTCTTCCTATTTACATTTAATATTATAGTGTTATGGAGTTAGGCTAGGAACAAGTCTTGGTAGTCTATGGCATCTGGGTAAATATTAGCCTACCAGACAACTCAACTTTGTATATAAAGCCGTCTTCCTATTTACATTTAATATTATAGTATAATGGAGTTAGGCTAGGAACAAGTCCTGGTAGTCTATGGCATCTGGGTAAATATTAGCCTACCAGATACCTCAACTTTGTATATAAAGCCCTCTTCCTATTTACATTTAATATAGTATTAAGGAGTTAGACTAGGAACAAGTCCTGGTAGTCTATGGCGTCTTGGTAAATATTAGCCTACCAGTTACCTCAACTTTGTATTTACAGCGCTCTTCCTATTTACATTCAATATTATAGTATTATGGAGTAAGGCTAGGAACAAGTCCTGGTAGTCTATGGCATCTGGGTAAATATTAGCCTACCAGATACCTCAACTTTGTATATAAAGACCTCTTCCTATTTACATTTAATATTATAGTATTATAGAATTAGGCTAGGAACAAGTCCTGGTAGTCTATGGCATCTGGGTAAATATTAGCCTACCAGACAACTCAACTTTGTATATAAAGCCCTCTTCCTATTTACATTTAATATAGTATTAAGGAGTTAGACTAGGAACAAGTCCTGGTAGTCTATGGCGTCTTGGTAAATATTAGCCTACCAGTTACCTCAACTTTGTATTTACAGCGCTCTTCCTATTTACATTCAATATTATAGTATTATGGAGTAAGGCTAGGAACAAGTCCTGGTAGTCTATGGCGTCTTGGTATATATTAGCCTACCAGTTACCACAACTTTGTATATAAAGCCCTCTTCCTATTTACATTTAATATTATAGTATTATGGAGTAAGGCTAGGAACAAGTCCTGGTAGTCTATGGCGTCTTGGTAATATTAGCCTACCAGTTACCTCAACTTTGAATTTACAGAGCTCTTCCTTTCCTATTTACATTTAATATTATAGTATTATGGAGTTAAGCTAGGAACAAGTCCTTGTAGTTTATGGCATCTGGGTAAATATTAGCCTACCAGATACCTCAACATTGTATATAAAGCACTCTTCCTATTTACATTTAATATAGTATTATGGAGTTAGACTAGGAACAAGTCCTGGTAGTCTATGGCGTCTTGGTAAATATTAGCCTACCAGTTACCTCAACTTTGTATTTACAGCGCTCTTCCTATTTACATTTAATATTATAGTATTATGGAGTAAGACTAGGAACAAGTCCTGGTAGTCTATGGTGTCTTGGTATATATTAGCCTACCAGTTACCTCAACTTTGTATTTACAGAGCTCTTCCTATTTACATTTAATATTATAGTATTATGGAGTAAGACTAGGAACAAGTCCTGGTAGTCTATGGCATCTGGGTAAATATTAGCCTACCAGATACCTCAACTTTGTATATAAAGCCCTCTTCCTATTTACATTTAATATAGTATTATGGAGTTAGACTAGGATCAAGTCCTGGTAGTCTATGGCATCTAGGTAAATATTAGCCTACCAGACAACTCAACTTTGTATATAAAGCCGTCTTCCTATTTACATTTAATATTATAGTATTATGGAGTTAGGCTAGGAACAAGTCCTGGTAGTCTATGGCGTCTTGGTATATATTAGCCTACCAGATACCACAACTTTGTATATAAAGCCGTCTTCCTATTTACATTTACTATTAAAGTATTATGGATTTAGGCTAGAATTAAGTCCTGGTAGTCTATGGCATCTGGGTTATTATTAGCCTACCAGATACCTCAACTTTGTATATAAAGCCGTCTTCATATTTACATTTAATATACTATTATGGATTTAGGCTAGGAACAAGTCCTGGTAGTCTATGGCGTCTTGGTAAATATTAGCCTACCAGTTACCTCAACTTTGTATTTACAGCGCTCTTCCTATTTACATTTAATATTATAGTGTTATGGAGTTAGACTAGGAACAAGTCTTGGTAGTCTATGGCGTCTGGTAAATATTAGCCTACCAGATACCTCAACTTTGTATATAAAGCCCTCTTCCTATTTACATTTAATATTATAGTATTATGGAGTTAGGCTAGGAACAAGTCCTGGTAGTCTATGGCATCTGGGTAAATATTAGCCTACCAGATACCTCAACTTTGTATATAAAGCCCTCTTCCTATTTACATTTAATATAGTATTGTGGAGTTAGACTAGGTACAAGTCCTGGTAGTCTATGGCGTCTTGGTAAATATTAGCCTACCAGTTACCTCAACTTTGTATTTACAGCGCTCTTCCTATTTACATTTAATATTATAGTGTTATGGAGTTAGACTAGGAACAAGTCTTGGTAGTCTATGGCGTCTGGTAAATATTAGCCTACCAGATACCTCAACTTTGTATATAAAGCCCTCTTCCTATTTACATTTAATATTATAGTATTATGGAGTTAGGCTAGGAACAAGTCCTGGTAGTCTATGGCATCTGGGTAAATATTAGCCTACCAGATACCTCAACTTTGTATATAAAGCCCTCTTCCTATTTACATTTAATATAGTATTGTGGAGTTAGACTAGGTACAAGTCCTGGTAGTCTATGGCGTCTTGGTAAATATTAGCCTACCAGTTACCTCAACTTTGTATTTACAGCGCTCTTCCTATTTACATTTAATATTATAGTGTTATGGAGTTAGACTAGGAACAAGTCTTGGTAGTCTATGGCGTCTGGTAAATATTAGCCTACCAGATACCTCAACTTTGTATATAAAGCCCTCTTCCTATTTACATTTAATATTATAGTATTATGGAGTTAGGCTAGGAACAAGTCCTGGTAGTCTATGGCATCTGGGTAAATATTAGCCTACCAGATACCTCAACTTTGTATATAAAGCCCTCTTCCTATTTACATTTAATATAGTATTATGGAGTTAGACTAGGAACAAGTCCTGGTAGTCTATGGCGTCTTGGTAAATATTAGCCTACCAGATACCTCAACATTGTATATAAAGCCCTCTTCCTATTTACATTTAATATAGTATTATGGATTTAGGCTAGGAACAAGTCCTGGTAGTCTATGGCGTCTTGGTAAATATTAGCCTACCAGTTACCTAAACTATGTATTTACAGCGCTCTTCCTATTTACATTTAATATTATAGTATTATGGAGTTAGGCTAGGAACAAGTCCTGGTAGTCTATGGCATCTGGGTAAATATTAGCCTACCAGATACCTCAACTTTGTATTTACAGAGCTCTTCCTATTTACATTTAATATTATAGTATTATGGAGTTAGGCTAGGGACAAGTCCTGGTAGTCTATGGCGTCTTGGTAAATATTAGCCTACCAGTTACCTCAACTTTGTATATAAAGCCCTCTTCCTATTTACATTTAATATTATAGTATTATGGAGTAAGGCTAGGAACAAGTCCTGGTAGTCTATGGCGTCTTGGTAAATATTAGCCTACCAGTTACCTCAACTTTTTATATAAAGCCCTCTTCCTATTTTCATTTAATATTATTGTATTATGGAGTTAGGCTAGGAACAAGTCCTGGTAGTCTATGGCGTCTTGGTAAATATTAGCCTACCAGTTACCACAACTTTTTATATAAAGCCCTCTTCCTATTTACATTTAATATTATAGTATAATGGAGTTAGGCTAGGAACAAGTCCTGGTAGTCTATGGCATCTGGGTAAATATTAGCCTACCAGATACCTCAACTTTGTATATAAAGCCCTCTTCCTATTTACATTTAATATAGTATTGTGGAGTTAGACTAGGTACAAGTCCTGGTAGTCTATGGCGTCTTGGTAAATATTAGCCTACCAGTTACCTCAACTTTGTATTTACAGCGCTCTTCCTATTTACATTTAATATTATAGTGTTATGTAGTTAGACTAGGAACAAGTCTTGGTAGTCTATGGCGTCTGGTAAATATTAGCCTTCCAGATACCTCAACTTTGTATATAAAGCCCTCTTCCTATTTACATTTAATATTATAGTATTATGGAGTTAGACTAGGAACAGGTCCTGGTAGTCTATGGCATCTGGGTAAATATTAGCCTACCAGATACCTCAACTTTGTATATAAAGCCCTCTTCCTATTTACATTTAATATAGTATTGTGGAGTTAGACTAGGTACAAGTCCTGGTAGTCTATGGCGTCTTGGTAAATATTAGCCTACCAGTTACCTCAACTTTGTATTTACAGCGCTCTTCCTATTTACATTTAATATTATAGTATTATGGAGTTAGGCTAGGAACAAGTCCTGGTAGTCTATGGCATCTGGGTAAATATTAGCCTACCAGATACCTCAACTTTGTATTTACAGAGCTCTTCCTATTTACATTTAATATTATAGTATTATGGAGTTAGGCTAGGAACAAGTCCTGGTAGTCTATGGCGTCTTGGTAAATATTAGCCTACCAGTTACCTCAACTTTGTATATAAAGCCCTCTTCCTATTTACATTTAATATTATAGTATTATGGAGTAAGGCTAGGAACAAGTCCTGGTAGTCTATGGCGTCTTGGTAAATATTAGCCTACCAGTTACCTCAACTTTTTATATAAAGCCCTCTTCCTATTTTCATTTAATATTATTGTATTATGGAGTTAGGCTAGGAACAAGTCCTGGTAGTCTATGGCGTCTTGGTAAATATTAGCCTACCAGTTACCACAACTTTTTATATAAAGCCCTCTTCCTATTTACATTTAATATTATAGTATAATGGAGTTAGGCTAGGAACAAGTCCTGGTAGTCTATGGCATCTGGGTAAATATTAGCCTACCAGATACCTCAACTTTGTATATAAAGCCCTCTTCCTATTTACATTTAATATAGTATTGTGGAGTTAGACTAGGTACAAGTCCTGGTAGTCTATGGCGTCTTGGTAAATATTAGCCTACCAGTTACCTCAACTTTGTATTTACAGCGCTCTTCCTATTTACATTTAATATTATAGTGTTATGTAGTTAGACTAGGAACAAGTCTTGGTAGTCTATGGCGTCTGGTAAATATTAGCCTTCCAGATACCTCAACTTTGTATATAAAGCCCTCTTCCTATTTACATTTAATATTATAGTATTATGGAGTTAGACTAGGAACAAGTCCTGGTAGTCTATGGCATCTGGGTAAATATTAGCCTACCAGATACCTCAACTTTGTATATAAAGCCCTCTTCCTATTTACATTTAATATAGTATTGTGGAGTTAGACTAGGTACAAGTCCTGGTAGTCTATGGCGTCTTGGTAAATATTAGCCTACCAGTTACCTCAACTTTGTATTTACAGCGCTCTTCCTATTTACATTTAATATTATAGTATTATGGAGTTAGGCTAGGAACAAGTCCTGGTAGTCTATGGCATCTGGGTAAATATTAGCCTACCAGATACCTCAACTTTGTATATAAAGCCCTCTTCCTATTTACATTTAATATAGTATTATGGAGTTAGACTAGGAACAAGTCCTGGTAGTCTATGGCGTCTTGGTAAATATTAGCCTACCAGATACCTCAACATTGTATATAAAGCCCTCTTCCTATTTACATTTAATATAGTATTATGGATTTAGGCTAGGAACAAGTCCTGGTAGTCTATGGCGTCTTGGTAAATATTAGCCTACCAGTTACCTAAACTATGTATTTACAGCGCTCTTCCTATTTACATTTAATATTATAGTATTATGGAGTAAGGCTAGGAACAAGTCCTGGTAGTCTATGGTGTCTTGGTATATATTAGCCTACCAGTTACCTCAACTTTGTATTTACAGAGCTCTTCCTATTTACATTTAATATTATAGTATTATGGAGTTAGGCTAGGAACAAGTCCTGGTAGTCTATGGCATCTGGGTAAATATTAGCCTACCAGATACCTCAACTTTGTATATAAAGCCCTCTTCCTATTTACATTTAATATAGTATTATGGAGTTAGACTAGGAACAAGTCCTGGTAGTCTATGGCGTCTTGGTAAATATTAGCCTACCAGTTACCTCAACTTTGTATTTACAGTGCTCTTCCTATTTACATTTAATATTATAGTATTATGGAGTAAAACTAGGAACAAGTCCTGGTAGTCTATGGCGTCTTGGTATATATTAGCCTACCAGTTACCACAACTTTTTATATAAAGCCCTCTTCCTATTTTCATTTAATATTATTGTATTATGGAGTTAGGCTAGGAACAAGTCCTGGTAGTCTATGGCGTCTTGGTAAATATTAGCCTACCAGTTACCTCGACTTTGTATTTACAGCGCTCTTCCTATTTACATTTAATATTATAGTGTTATGTAGTTAGACTAGGAACAAGTCTTGGTAGTCTATGGCGTCTGGTAAATATTAGCCTTCCAGATACCTCAACTTTGTATATAAAGCCCTCTTCCTATTTACATTTAATATTATAGTATTATGGAGTTAGGCTAGGAACAAGTCCTGGTAGTCTATGGCATCTGGGTAAATATTAGCCTACCAGATACCTCAACTTTGTATATAAAGCCCTCTTCCTATTTACATTTAATATAGTATTGTGGAGTTAGACTAGGTACAAGTCCTGGTAGTCTATGGCGTCTTGGTAAATATTAGCCTACCAGTTACCTCAACTTTGTATTTACAGCGCTCTTCCTATTTACATTTAATATTATAGTGTTATGTAGTTAGACTAGGAACAAGTCTTGGTAGTCTATGGCGTCTGGTAAATATTAGCCTTCCAGATACCTCAACTTTGTATATAAAGCCCTCTTCCTATTTACATTTAATATTATAGTATTATGGAGTTAGGCTAGGAAAAAGTCCTGGTAGTCTATGGCATCTGGGTAAATATTAGCCTACCAGATACCTCAACTTTGTATATAAAGCCCTCTTCCTATTTACATTTAATATAGTATTGTGGAGTTAGACTAGGTACAAGTCCTGGTAGTCTATGGCGTCTTGGTAAATATTAGCCTACCAGTTACCTCAACTTTGTATTTACAGCGCTCTTCCTATTTACATTTAATATTATAGTGTTATGTAGTTAGACTAGGAACAAGTCTTGGTAGTCTATGGCGTCTGGTAAATATTAGCCTTCCAGATACCTCAACTTTGTATATAAAGCCCTCTTCCTATTTACATTTAATATTATAGTATTATGGAGTTAGGCTAGGAACAAGTCCTGGTAGTCTATGGCATCTGGGTAAATATTAGCCTACCAGATACCTCAACTTTGTATATAAAGCCCTCTTCCTATTTACATTTAATATAGTATTATGGAGTTAGACTAGGAACAAGTCCTGGTAGTCTATGGCGTCTTGGTAAATATTAGCCTACCAGTTACCTCAACTTTGTATTTACAGTGCTCTTCCTATTTACATTTAATATTATAGTATTATGGAGTAAGGCTAGGAACAAGTCCTGGTAGTCTATGGCGTCTTGGTATATATTAGCCTACCAGTTACCACAACTTTTTATATAAAGCCCTCTTCCTATTTTCATTTAATATTATTGTATTATGGAGTTAGGCTAGGAACAAGTCCTGGTAGTCTATGGCGTCTTGGTAAATATTAGCCTACCAGTTACCTCAACTTTGTATTTACAGCACTCTTCCTATTTACATTTAATATTATAGTATTATGGAGTTAGGCTAGGAACAAGTCCTGGTAGTCTATGGCATCTGGGTAAATATTAGCCTACCAGATACCTCAACTTTGTATATAAAGCCCTCTTCCTATTTACATTTAATATAGTATTGTGGAGTTAGACTAGGTACAAGTCCTGGTAGTCTATGGCGTCTTGGTAAATATTAGCCTACCAGTTACCTCAACTTTGTATTTACAGCGCTCTTCCTATTTACATTTAATATTATAGTGTTATGGAGTTAGACTAGGAACAAGTCTTGGTAGTCTATGGCGTCTGGTAAATATTAGCCTACCAGATACCTCAACTTTGTATATAAAGCCCTCTTCCTATTTACATTTAATATTATAGTATTATGGAGTTAGGCTAGGAACAAGTCCTGGTAGTCTATGGCATCTGGGTAAATATTAGCCTACCAGATACCTCAACTTTGTATATAAAGCCCTCTTCCTATTTACATTTAATATAGTATTGTGGAGTTAGACTAGGTACAAGTCCTGGTAGTCTATGGCGTCTTGGTAAATATTAGCCTACCAGTTACCTCAACTTTGTATTTACAGCGCTCTTCCTATTTACATTTAATATTATAGTATTATGGAGTTAGGCTAGGAACAAGTCCTGGTAGTCTATGGCATCTGGGTAAATATTAGCCTACCAGATACCTCAACTTTGTATATAAAGCCCTCTTCCTATTTACATTTAATATAGTATTATGGAGTTAGACCAGGAACAAGTCCTGGTAGTCTATGGCGTCTTGGTAAATATTAGCCTACCAGATACCTCAACATTGTATATAAAGCCCTCTTCCTATTTACATTTAATATAGTATTATGGATTTAGGCTAGGAACAAGTCCTGGTAGTCTATGGCGTCTTGGTAAATATTAGCCTACCAGTTACCTAAACTATGTATTTACAGCGCTCTTCCTATTTACATTTAATATTATAGTATTATGGAGTAAGGCTAGGAACAAGTCCTGGTAGTCTATGGTGTCTTGGTATATATTAGCCTACCAGTTACCTCAACTTTGTATTTACAGAGCTCTTCCTATTTACATTTAATATTATAGTATTATGGAGTTAGGCTAGGAACAAGTCCTGGTAGTCTATGGCATCTGGGTAAATATTAGCCTACCAGATACCTCAACTTTGTATATAAAGCCCTCTTCCTATTTACATTTAATATAGTATTATGGAGTTAGACTAGGAACAAGTCCTGGTAGTCTATGGCGTCTTGGTAAATATTAGCCTACCAGTTACCTCAACTTTGTATTTACAGTGCTCTTCCTATTTACATTTAATATTATAGTATTATGGAGTAAAACTAGGAACAAGTCCTGGTAGTCTATGGCGTCTTGGTATATATTAGCCTACCAGTTACCACAACTTTTTATATAAAGCCCTCTTCCTATTTTCATTTAATATTATTGTATTATGGAGTTAGGCTAGGAACAAGTCCTGGTAGTCTATGGCGTCTTGGTAAATATTAGCCTACCAGTTACCTCGACTTTGTATTTACAGCGCTCTTCCTATTTACATTTAATATTATAGTGTTATGTACTTAGACTAGGAACAAGTCTTGGTAGTCTATGGCGTCTGGTAAATATTAGCCTTCCAGATACCTCAACTTTGTATATAAAGCCCTCTTCCTATTTACATTTAATATTATAGTATTATGGAGTTAGGCTAGGAACAAGTCCTGGTAGTCTATGGCATCTGGGTAAATATTAGCCTACCAGATACCTCAACTTTGTATATAAAGCCCTCTTCCTATTTACATTTAATATAGTATTGTGGAGTTAGACTAGGTACAAGTCCTGGTAGTCTATGGCGTCTTGGTAAATATTAGCCTACCAGTTACCTCAACTTTGTATTTACAGCGCTCTTCCTATTTACATTTAATATTATAGTGTTATGTAGTTAGACTAGGAACAAGTCTTGGTAGTCTATGGCGTCTGGTAAATATTAGCCTTCCAGATACCTCAACTTTGTATATAAAGCCCTCTTCCTATTTACATTTAATATTATAGTATTATGGAGTTAGGCTAGGAACAAGTCCTGGTAGTCTATGGCATCTGGGTAAATATTAGCCTACCAGATACCTCAACTTTGTATATAAAGCCCTCTTCCTATTTACATTTAATATAGTATTGTGGAGTTAGACTAGGTACAAGTCCTGGTAGTCTATGGCGTCTTGGTAAATATTAGCCTACCAGTTACCTCAACTTTGTATTTACAGCGCTCTTCCTATTTACATTTAATATTATAGTGTTATGTAGTTAGACTAGGAACAAGTCTTGGTAGTCTATGGCGTCTGGTAAATATTAGCCTTCCAGATACCTCAACTTTGTATATAAAGCCCTCTTCCTATTTACATTTAATATTATAATATTATGGAGTTAGGCTAGGAACAAGTCCTGGTAGTCTATGGCATCTGGGTAAATATTAGCCTACCAGATACCTCAACTTTGTATATAAAGCCCTCTTCCTATTTACATTTAATATAGTATTATGGAGTTAGACTAGGAACAAGTCCTGGTAGTCTATGGCGTCTTGGTAAATATTAGCCTACAAGTTACCTCAACTTTGTATTTACAGTGCTCTTCCTATTTACATTTAATATTATAGTATTATGGAGTAAGGCTAGGAACAAGTCCTGGTAGTCTATGGCGTCTTGGTATATATTAGCCTACCAGTTACCACAACTTTTTATATAAAGCCCTCTTCCTATTTTCATTTAATATTATTGTATTATGGAGTTAGGCTAGGAACAATTCCTGGTAGTCTATGGCGTCTTGGTAAATATTAGCCTACCAGTTACCTCAACTTTGTATTTACAGCGCTCTTCCTATTTACATTTAATATTATAGTATTATGGAGTTAGGCTAGGAACAAGTCCTGGTAGTCTATGGCATCTGGGTAAATATTAGCCTACCAGATACCTCAACTTTGTATATAAAGCCCTCTTCCTATTTACATTTAATATTATAGTATGATGGAGTTAGGCTAGGAACAAGTCCTAGTAGTCTATGGCATCTTGGTAAATATTAGCCTACCAGATACCTAAACTTTCTATATAAATCCCTCTTCCTATTTACCATTAATATTATAGTATTATGGAATTAGGCTAGGAACAAGTCCTGGTAGTCTATGGCGTCTTGGTAAATATTAGCCTACCAGTTACCTCAACTTTGTATTTACAGCGCTCTTCCTATTTACATTTAATATTATAGTATTATGGAGTTAGGCTAGGAACAAGTCCTGGTAGTCTATGGCATCTGGGTAAATATTAGCCTGCCAGACAACTCAACTTTGTATATAAAGCCCTCTTCCTATTTACATTTAATATTATAGTATGATGGAGTTAGGCTAGGAACAAGTCCTAGTAGTCTATGGCATCTTGGTAAATATTAGCCTACCAGATACCTAAACTTTCTATATAAATCCCTCTTCCTATTTACCATTAATATTATAGTATTATGGAGTTAGGCTAGGAACAAGTCCTTGTAGTCTATGGTATCTGGGTAAATATTAGCCTACCAGATACCTCAACTTTGTAAATAAAACCCTCTTCCTATTTACATTTAATCTTACATTATTAAATAATCAAGATTGTTTGAGTAACCATTTACCTACCATAGACATCAACTTTGAATATCGGGTTCTCTGTGATATTTATTTAATGATAAACGAAATATTTTTAAATTTCTGCCCTGCAGGAAAGAAAAAACAACATGACTAGCGATGGGCCATACTTGCCTTCATACGTTTCTCCCTTTAAATATGTGTGTGGAGTGAAATTTCTACAGCCCCCCCTTCATCCGTCGAAAATCACATCTATTCTACAGGTGTTCCATTCAGGATTGGCGGGGAGGCGGATAACTGGGCCGAAATTCCCCCCACCCCGTCACCCTCACAACGCACACGCACACATACACACCACTCTCCTAGACACACCTCTCACACACAGAGGTTGTTGATTCTTACCCTACCGGACATTATCTTTTTGTCCTTGTTGGAAGCTGGGTAGTCGGAAGGTGGGTGGGTGGTGTGTTGGGCTGTGGCAGAGAATCAGGTGGGAACATTTAGCGGGTTTTGCTTTAAAAGAGAAAAAGGTGAAAAAAAAAAAAAGAAAACAAAAATAGTTCTTTTCTTTTGAGCAAGGAAGAAGCAACAAACGAAGCGTAAAAAAAAATCGTTTTTTGTTGTTGGTGTTGTTGTTGTCCTTCTTTTTCTTGTTGTTGTTTAATTTTGTTTTGTTTTCTTTCCTTTTTTTTTTACCCATTGAAGCGTTAATGAACACATTCTTCGCTATGCTTAACATGGAGGAGTCTTGTTGGGGGTCTGCGTAGGGAGTTTAAATCTTAAATACACACATATTTATATATGCATATATACAGGGTGTCCCCAAAAATGTATGCCCTTTTTGACTCCATAATCCGTTTAACCACATATAAACGTGCATTTAATTTCATTTAATATTTAATTTAAACTTTTTCTCTTCTTTGTCAGTCAATAAACATTTAGTATTTCTGAATTATAAATTGTAATCTGCTTTGTAAGTCAATAAACACTGCATTTACTGTCACTTTAAGAGTAAGTACATTTTCAAGGGACACCTTATATATATATATATACATATGCATACATATACATATATATATATATATATATATATATATATATATATATATATATATATATATATATATATATATATATACATAAATTGCATATATATCTATATATATGTATATATATTATTTATATATTATATATGTGCGCTACTCATTGGAAAGCGCTCAATATCAGCGATAGAGCTAACATATTTAGTTGCGTTGATGTGAGTTTGTTACCCTAGTTTTCACTCCTTTTGCGCTCGTCAGATAAACTATAGCAAAGGGCGTGAAACCCAGTATCACATACATCAACCCAACTCTCTCTCTCTCTCTCTCTCTCTCTCTCTATATATATATATATATATATATATATA
The DNA here is from genome assembly GCA_963932145.1 of Acanthosepion lycidas. Lineage (NCBI taxonomy): Eukaryota > Metazoa > Mollusca > Cephalopoda > Sepiida > Sepiidae > Acanthosepion > Acanthosepion lycidas. Next base: position 73,535,480 of record OZ010607.1, on the reverse strand, counting down.
TATATATATATATATATATATATACATAAATTGCATATATATCCATATATATGTATATATATTATTTATATATTATATATGTGCGCTACTTATTGGAAAGCGCTCAATATCAGCGATAGAGCTAACATATTTAGTTGCGTTGATGTGAGTTTGTTACCCTAGTTTTCACTCCTTTTGCGCTCGTCAGATAGACTATAGCAAAGGGCGTGAAACCCAGTATCACATACATCAACCCAACTCTCTCTCTCTCCCTCTCTCTCTCTCTCTCTCTCTCTATATATATATATATATATATATATATATATATATATATACATAAATTGCATATATATCTATATATATGTATATATATTATTTATATATTATATATGTGCGCTACTCATTGGAAAGCGCTCAATATCAGCGATAGAGCTAACATATTTAGTTGCGTTGATGTGAGTTTGTTACCCTAGTTTTCACTCCTTTTGCGCTCGTCAGATAAACTATAGCAAAGGGCGTGAAACCCAGTATCACATACATCAACCCAACTCTCTCTCTCTCTCTCTCTCTCTCTCTCTCTATATATATATATATATATATATATATATATATATATATATATATATATATACATAAATTGCATATATATCTATATATATGTATATATATTATTTATATATTATATATGTGCGCTACTTATTGGAAAGCGCTCAATATCAGCGATAGAGCTAACATATTTAGTTGCGTTGATGTGAGTTTGTTACCCTAGTTTTCACTCCTTTTGCGCTCATCAGATAGACTATAGCAAAGGGCGTGAAACCCAGTATCACATACATCAACCCAACTCTCTCTCTCTCTCTCTCTCTCTCTCTCTCTCTATATATATATATATATATATATATATATATATATATATATATATATACATAAATTGCATATATATCTATATATATGTATATATATTATTTATATATTATATATGTGCGCTACTCATTGGAAAGCGCTCAATATCAGCGATAGAGCTAACATATTTAGTTGCGTTGATGTGAGTTTGTTACCCTAGTTTTCACTCCTTTTGCGCTCGTCAGATAAACTATAGCAAAGGGCGTGAAACCCAGTATCACATACATCAACCCAACTCTCTCTCTCTCTCTCTCTCTATATATATATATATATATATATATATATATATATATATATATACATAAATTGCATATATATCTATATATATGTATATATATTATTTATATATTATATATGTGCGCTACTCATTGGAAAGCGCTCAATATCAGCGATAGAGCTAACATATTTAGTTGCGTTGATGTGAGTTTGTTACCCTAGTTTTCACTCCTTTTGCGCTCGTCAGATAAACTATAGCAAAGGGCGTGAAACCCAGTATCACATACATCAACCCAACTCTCTCTCTCTCTCTCTCTCTCTCTCTATATATATATATATATATATATATATATATATATATATATATATATATATACATAAATTGCATATATATCTATATATATGTATATATATTATTTATATATTATATATGTGCGCTACTTATTGGAAAGCGCTCAATATCAGCGATAGAGCTAACATATTTAGTTGCGTTGATGTGAGTTTGTTACCCTAGTTTTCACTCCTTTTGCGCTCGTCAGATAAACTATAGCAAAGGGCGTGAAACCCAGTATCACATACATCAACCCAACTCTCTCTCTCTCTCTCTCTCTCTCTCTCTCTCTATATATATATATATATATATATATATATATATATATATATATATATACATAAATTGCATATATATCTATATATATGTATATATATTATTTATATATTATATATGTGCGCTACTTATTGGAAAGCGCTCAATATCAGCGATAGAGCTAACATATTTAGTTGCGTTGATGTGAGTTTGTTACCCTAGTTTTCACTCCTTTTGCGCTCGTCAGATAGACTATAGCAAAGGGCGTGAAACCCAGTATCACATACATCAACCCAACTCTCTCTCTCTCTCTCTCTCTCTCTCTCTCTATATATATATATATATATATATATATATATATATATATATATACGTATGCAAGTTTCGTTGAAAACGACTGACAAGGTGTGGTTGTTGAGTTTTTTCTCATTATAATTTCTCAAGTGTTCGTATAATATTTTTCTTTACCTGACATAAATGAAATTCTCCGAATGTATTACTAGCACTTTTGGATATAATTTTAGCCATCAACTTTTCTTTTCTTTTCAAATTTAGCCAACAAAATAAACTCCTATTCTTGGATGTTCTTGTGGGGTCCAGTAATAATACATTAGCTGTTTCATTTTATACAAAATCCAAAAGTAAAAACTCTTGCCATCTTAATTTTACTACTCAATGTCCCCTCAGATATAAAATTTGGCGTTATTAAAAATTTCATTTTATGAACTCACAAGAATTCATTCCTTCGTCCGACTTTCTTTAAAGAACTTAACAACGTGAAAAAAAACCCGTTTATTTTAAATGCCAAATATATTTTCAAAAATGTGTAATCCCAGTAAAATATATAATAGCAGCAACATTGTGATAACCAGATATTTTATTGAAATTTAAATTACGTAGCGGTCAGTCTATGCTCGGCACCTGACGATTTCGTTGTCTATGAAACTTCGAGTCCTACCATCGGCGCGGGATAATATATATATATATATATATATATATATATATATATATATATATATATATATATACACGTGGTCTGACGATTGCATATAGCATGAAACAGACTGTCGCCTCTAAGTGTTGACTTCTATGTTCACTTTTATATTTACACACGCTCTATCTCTGATATTGAGCACTTTATTCCATAAATATAGCACACCTTAAGACTATATTTCTTTATATATATATATATATATATATATATATATATATATATATTAATGCATGTTTCATTAAATAATATAGACAAGTTTTGTCTATTTATTTTAAGTTCGTTTCATAATGTCTGATAAGCTTAATATCATTATCATTGAAAGACGAAAGGAAAACACCATATTGATACATGTTTAAATCCAATCTAAGCTTTCGACTTAAAGATGACAATACTTTTCAATATATCAACCATTACACGGTCGAAACAATAATGATAGTCTGTTTTTGTTGCATGAAAAATTTCAAAACAATATCAATATTCGTCTTTCAATGATAATGTTAAGCTTATCAGACAATATGAAAGGAACTTACTTAAAATGAATAGGCAAAACTTGTCTATATTATTTAATGAAAACATGCATTAATGAAAAATTACTGCCTAAATATACACAATATATATATATATATATATATATATATATATATATATATATATATATATATATATTCTTCTTTCCCAAGCCAACATACATGACAATAACATTTTTTTACATTAAAAAAATTGATCCACAAACCGTCTTATATTTAAAATAAATAGATGCATAAATAATTTAGCAAATTAAAATAATATAATGATTATATTTTTAGAAGTTCAACAATAACATTTACTCATTTTTGTTCATTTGGGCATTAAATTCTGTCATTTTTCCTCCTCCATAGTTGACTTCGACAATTTAATCTGAAGAATATTTATAAGCGTCCTTAAATTAAAAAAATTGAAAAACTAATTTTTTTTTTTTTACTTCTGCGTATAAATAAATGTACCAAATTATAACCTTAGATTTACCTTGGTAAATCCGTCAGAGGACGAAACGCGTGGGTAAAGAAAAGTTTTCTTTTTGTCTTCATAGATAGATAGATAGATAGATAGATAGATAGATAGATAGATAGATTTGGCTGACTCATTCTGTCGTGTGAAGATGTCTCACTAGAAGCTCTGACTGACACCAAATCGGTTGGGTTTCGATCCGGGCTTGAGGCATTCGGTTGTCTAACGCACTGAGGAGCTGTGATACAGCGAAACAACACTGTCTGTAAATGACATATATATATAGATAGATAATATTAGTGGTAAATATACACATACATATGCAAAATATATAAATATATATACATACATACACATACATATATATTTTTTGAATAAAAAAAAAGAGGATAGAATCCAGGTAGAACTCAATATCCAGGACAGAGTAAGGATATAATAAAAAGGCTTAAACACTAATATTCCCTGGTCATAATTTATTCCATTGGAATCGTAAATACGGTCCAATTCATCAGACCTACAAATTCAAAAAGAAAACAGAAAAAAAAGAAAAAAAAGAACATATATATACATTAAATAATAAACGCCGATATATATATATATATATATATATATATATATATATATACTTTAAAAATTAGGAGACCAGTTGAATCCGCTACCTTGGTTTCAACCTTACGGTATCCTGAGGGGATTGTTATCAACTGACTTCCCAAAGCTTTATTTTCCAAAACCTGGGCAGAGTATTCCGAAACAGGAGATCTTTGGTAACAAAGAAAATAGTACTGAACTGCTACGTGATATCTGTCCTCCTTTACGGCAGCGAATTTTGGGAGGTCTACTCAAAGATGAAGAAGAGAATCGAGAGCTATGGTTCTACAGAAGGATGCTAAGGATATCATGGACCGAGAATGTGAGCAACGATGATTTTTTGAAAGGATACAAACAAGGAGGAGGCTTATACTTAATATCAGGAAGAGTCACCTGAAATTTCTGGGACACGTGATGAGAAAGGAGGGCCTGGAGAATCTGATACTTAGAGGTTGAATACAGGCGCTATATATATATATATATATAGCGTTCATTCTTTCTTTTTATGTGTCGTTCCTTTCAGGACGTAGGCGTTAATGGCCCTCCACTTCCTCCTATCCTTTGTAGCTCTCAATGTTTCGTCCTTCTTCCACCTCCCCCCAGACCACGGTCTGTAATCCACTTGCTTAAGCTCGCCAAGTATATCATGCGTTAAACGAGACCGTTCTAGAGTTTTGAGTCTTTCCTTGCATTGGGTGCTGCAGGGTATTTTGGTGTTGTCAACTAATATCTATCTTATGTTGATAGTTGTACTTTGTTCGTCCATGATGTGCTGGTCGATGTGTGCACGGATTGCACTGAGGTTCGACAGGTGACAAGTCAATCTGCGAGAAAGTGTGGTGTATGTATGCTCAATGTAAGTATTCTTCTTATCATCTACTACTATACATAATTTTCTAAATAATTTCTCCGGTGAACAATGACCGACCGCAATGAACGGTTTTATCACGCAATCATCAGGTAATCGACAACTGCTTTTTCATTTTAAATAAATTAATTTCATTATTTTATTTATTTGTATTCTTTAATACTAATATAATGTGTGCACATTAACTGTATCAGATGTACTTCAAAATACGGTCTCCTATAGGAAATAATATTTTATATAATGTGAGTTGTTTATTTTGTATAATGATATAGACTACAGTTTTGAGTCTTTCCTTGCATTGGGTGTTGCAGGGTATTTTGGTATTGACAACTAATATCTGTCTTACCTTGATAGTCGTACTTTGGTCGTCCATAATATCCTGGTCGATATGTGCACGGATTGCACTGAGTTTCGACAAGTGACAAGTCAGTCTGCGAGAGAATGTAGTGTATGTGTTCCCAATGTAAGTATTTAATGTTGTTTTTTGATCATGAGTGTTAGGGATGTAATCTACTGGTAGGCAGGGGGCATGAGATTTCATAGACAACACTATTTTTACATAGGAGCCATTTATGAGGCCCGGTGTTGTTGCTAATAATTAAGGATGAATTTTATTTTACTTTTAAGTAAATATATGCATTATTTTATGTATGTATCTAGAGTTATAGGAGTGTTTTATTTTCCAAACATGGCCAGAACATTGTGTCCGTGTTCATAGTTGATATCATTGAGTGTTGGCTTTTTCTTTTTTTATAAATAATGCTTCTATTTATTTTTAGCCTTTTTTACCTGTGGATGTGGTTATTATAATTTGTATTGTTTACGTGTATGTTTTGGATGGAGTGTGGTAGGTCTCGATATGTGTTTGGAAAATGAAAAACATTCTATAATGCTAGTTAGCTACATTAAATAATCCATACTTTTTTCGGCAGCAATCCCTCTTTTATACAGGTTTCATTAAAAAACGACTCATGAGTTTATTCTTTTATTTCTATTTTCTTCATATAAGTGTCTTCTTTTCTGGACAGAAATTATATAGAAATTGTCCGAATGTTCTCGATGTCCCGGCGCTTTTCGCTATACTTTTAGCCATTATCAAGGATGAATTTTCCTTTTAACACAATGTGTGGATTGGTTCATGTATGTATCTAGAGTGATAGGAATTATTTATTTTCCAAACACGGTCATCACATTGTGGCCGTGTTCATAGTTGATGTTACTGAGTGTTGACTTTTTTTCTTTTTTATTAATAATTCTTCCATTTATTTTTAGCCTTTTTCTACATGTAAATGATGATATTATATTTAGATTATCAACGAGTATGCTATGAATGATGCTTGGTAGGTGTCCATGTGTGTTTAAATGGGACCTAATTCAGCTATGGTCAGAGAGATGTAACGCCAGTCTCCTTGTTAAACTTGTAGTATATTCAAAATAATTATTAAGGAATTTGGATTGGTCAAGAACACAGTTCCTTCAGTATCTGTCTATATTTCTGAGATGAGGTATTATGTACACTATTTACATTATTCGGACTATTGCCCTCATCTTTGTTACCATATTTATCACCCTTCAGTATCTGTCTATATTTCTGAGATGAGGTATTATGTACATTATTTAAATTATTCGGACTATTGTCCTCATCTTTGTTGCCATATTTATCACGCTTCAGTATCTGTCTATATTTCTGAGATGAGGTATTATGTACACTATTTACATTATTCGGACTATTGTCCTCATCTTTGTTGCCATATTTATCACGCTTCAGTATCTGTCTATATTTCTGAGATGAGGTATTATGTACACTATTTACATTATTCGGACTATTGTCCTCATCTTTGTTGCCATATTTATCACCCTTCAGTATCTGTCTATATTTCTGAGATGAGGTATTATGTACACTATTTACATTATTCGGACTATTGTCCTCATCTTTGTTGCCATATTTATCACCCTTCAGTATCTATCTATATTTCTGAGATGAGGTATTATGTACACTATTTACATTATTCGGACTATTGTCCTCATCTTTGTTGCCATATTTATCACCCTTCAGTATCTGTCTATATTTCTGAGATCAGGTATTATGCACACTATTTACATTATTCGGACTATTGTCCTCACCTCTGTCGCCATGTTTATAACATACGGAAAGAAAAGGGAGATCTTAAGGAATCAGTACATATGCTGGGCCACAAAAATCTCCTGAGCCGACCAAGCATAGAAATGAATACAATATGGGAACCAGTAATAAGGAGTGCCAGAGAAAAGCGATAATAACAACAAAATTTGCAATATGAGCTCTGGTAAAAAACATAAAATGATAACAGCATAATGTGCAATATGGGTACTGGTAAAAAAATGGTTCCTGAAGATATTGGGTTTATAATACCTAGAAATTCATTCATGTCCTCAAGGACGCATGGCACAGTGGATAAAGGCGTTAGTTAAATCCAGTGTCAGGACCGAAAGAGTGTGAGTTCAATACCTGGTTAAGGCAGTAGAGAACTTTGAGAGGTGAATTAACAGGAGATAACTGGCATCCATTAGAGATGGTACATGGAATTAGAACAGTCTACCCCAGTGAGCGAAATAAAGCGTTCAGTCCAACCACCTTAAGAAGGCCGGAGCGTAGAACAGCCGAAACGTTCCGATAAAGATGAGGTTAACATATATTTATATATATATATATATATAAGGCTCAAACACTAATATCCCATGGAATATTAGTGTTTGAGCCTTTTATATTATATTCTTACTCTGTCCTGGACATTGAATTTATTGTGAGAACTACCTACACAATAGACTCTTCCAGGTCTATATTAAGTATGCGACACAACACTCTAGACACAGAGACAGAGACAGCCGCATACGACTACCAGTATTGGACACTAACATATAGTAAGCTACGCTTACA